>VZTO01019300.1:0-15270 GCA_013400615.1 Syrrhaptes paradoxus | reverse complement strand
GGTTTTTTTTTTTTTTTTGGCCTTCTCCCACTGTATCAGTAACCAGAACAAGTAACCAGAACATCTTTGTTCTGATTTTATGCCTCCCCTCTCAGTCCTGCTACTGAGCTAACTCACAGAGCAGGTTTGTAAGGAGCAATGAGAACTGTGTGTTGCACTGTGTGGAAGCTCATGTCGTGCAATGCCGAGCAGTCAGAGGACAAGTCAGGCGACCTGCTACTCGCTGGGTGCTGAACAGCACGGCTCTGGGCACTCACGTGCATGGCTGGCCAGGATCCAGACCTTAGAACAGACTTGGCAAATTTTGCGACAGCTAAGTAGCAGCTGAAGTAAGATTTCAGATTGCCTGGTAACAGCACATATGGAGGGCTTGTCATGTAAATATTATTCATGTGCAGGTTTCGGCGAAGTCAGCAGAACTAATTCGCAAGAGTAAACATGCTGTGGTGACTTCAGTCCCAAACCTAAACCTTGGTGTTTCAGGATCCTGCATTTCTTTCTGTGAGTCTCAGCATTCCTCCTTCGCTATCCCTGCCTAGAAACTGAGGGCTGCTTCTTTACCTCAAAGGATATTAATGAAAACCCCAATAAATTGAATTATCTGTACCTACAGATGTATCCACACTCTATATTTTGACACCATGTAGATGTTGCAAGTACAGCAGGATTAAATCAGTTCAATCAGTATTTTAATAGCTTAAACAAGCAATCAATATGGAAAAGTAAAGAACAGAAGAAAACAAGTCTCTCTTTGCCTTTAAGGGTGTTACATTGATCAGCAGTTATGTTAGCTAAAATTCCTCCCACACTGCTCTAACCTTGTCTTAATTTCCACCAAGCTTTTAATGTTGACGCCCAGGTTTGCACCTCTCTTGTTCCTTGGGGAAGAAATAAGACTAAATCAGTTCTATTGTTGTCACGTTGAGACAACTTCTATATTTATCACTACTCCCTTTTTATTTCCAAAGCGAATTGTCGACAGTTTAAAACTAAGCCTGCCCAGCGATCAACTGACCTAAGCACCAAGCACCCCACCGTATGCCCAGCTCTAAGGCCAGGAGGACACACATTTTATGGGGCGATATGTCTCTGCTCTGGGGTGGACAGCCTGGTGCTGCAGCAGGTGCTGAGGAGCAGTGAATGGCTGGCTGTCGGCTGAATTATTCCCACCCCACAGTACCACAGCAGACCACAAACAACACTTCTAGAAACACCCAGCAAAGTCCATCTTTCTCCAGTGATTACAGAGAGACCTCACAATGAGGGGGTCCCTAATCTAACCACTTAAATTAAGTGAATACTCAAAGGATTTATACTTAAGGATGTGCTAGAGGAGCTTTCAGAGAGTACAATGGCAATTCAGGCAAATTGACTGTTAGAAATATACATGGAAGATGATGCAGCAGCTGAGAATCCTAAAGTGAAATAAAGATTGCAATCTTGTTTATGTGCGTCTACTTGCATTTGTTAGGTTCATTTTTCTATCCAAAAATTAAGTTAATATTTTCAACCTTTTGCTTTGCTGGGTCTGTGTTTTGCCTATTAGCACGAGTAATTTTGACAATAGCCTTCAGTTCAGCATCAGCAACTGAATTATTTTTTCTATATATGTCCTTAATGATTTGAATCCTTCCTGCAGAAAAAAAATCCCATTATACCCAGAGAAGTTCTGCAAATAGAAGAATTTCAGATGCAGAACCAAAACTTATTATCACATCACTATGAAAGAATTTGAAATCTTGCAAAATGTACTTAATCGCGGTCAGGGTTGAAAAAAACTCACATTCTTTAGAATTAAAAAGTAAACATTTTGTGAAGCTAATGTAAATACACTTTGCACACAGTCCCTTACCATGCTAAATCAGGTAGGAGATTGTGTGCAAATACCAGTAAAAATGTTAATAAATGTCTACTAACAACATAGCTGATATACGCTATAGCGTAGCTTTACAATGATTCTTGTTTAATAAATTCTGTTTTAACTGAAAAAAATGCAGAATTATTGAAACCTAAAATGTTTGTGAAAAGGGGAAGGTGGGAGAAGTGGAAGAAGTAGCAGCAGGAAGACAACAAAATCAGAAACTGTCAAATCATTTATCTATAATTTATCAAATCAACTGTTTAATATTTCGGTTCTTTTGCAATTACTTGATTTAGTGATGTCATTAAATTCAGACAAATGTTTGATTAAAAAATAAATAGTTTCAACAAAAAACTTAAGCGTTTTGAAATAATTATAAAAATCAAAGCTGTCCTGACAAAATATTCATTTCTTGGTGATCCATCATAGTAGCTGTTTTAGCAGTGTGCATCATGCAGTATGAGGTTCGGTGAGAAATCTGTTCTATGAGTTTCCAAGGTGTATGAAACAAATGAGTTTTGACTCCACTAGGATTACGGTGCTGTGCATTCAAACCACAATATTTCTCTCCCTGCTTAAAAACTACACAGTTGTCTGGGAATTTTGAGAATTTGTGTCATCTGGAGATTTTAAACCCAAATTTCAAAAATGATTTTTTTCATAAAAAGAAATTAATTGCTCAAACCCCTATTTTTCCATCCAAAACAGGTTAAATAAAAACCTGCTGAGCAGGGAAAGTGCAGATTTCACTGGTAAGGTGCTTTTTTTTTTTTTGTACATGGGCTAACATACACGCTGAAAGTACTTTCACGTAAGGCATGTGGATAATGTCATCACACATTTTTGCTCTCTTGAATAACTGATATACAATGTTCTGTGAAATGTAACAAATAGAAGCAATCGAAAGCACTAGTTTAGAAAAATACATAATTATTCGGATAAAATTCCTGGCTCATTGTCAGCTGCATAACCACTCATTTATTCGCTTACTCACGTCAAAATTCACCAACTACTAGTACTACACATTAGCTATTATCTCTTCTTTTTTCCATTTGGGAACCAGTCAATTCCTACTCAGAACTAAGTTTCTTTCTGACACAAAAATATGACTAAAATATTGCATATCTAATCAAACTTTAAAATAGTTAATATTTCATTAATATCTCAGTCTTTACTCCTTTAGATTTTGTCTAACACATACAAATTTAAATACCTAGATACAGCTCTAACAAGCTTTTTAGATATAAGACATTCACAAGAAACTCTGAGTACTTTTATTTAAAGGACACCGTCCCACAGGTAGCATAAGTGTACGCTACTGTTAACACTCACAGCGCATATGAAGGGAACAGCTGACTCTCAGTACTTTGACAGCACATTTCTGCAAGTAAGAAATCCAGACTTTCCATACAAAATCTCCCACTGAACAAATAAGACACTTTTCCAGGGAACTCAGGTGATTGTTTTTTTTTTCACTGATATGAAAATCTCACTGAGACTCTTTACATTCAGGGTTATAAACCAAGGATTCTTCAGTTTGCAAAAAAAAAAAGTCAGCAATGGTTTAAAAAACACTTAATCTGACATTGCAACAGTAATAGGGATTACAAAGCAGTACCAAATTCCTCATGACTTTTATATAAGCTGGTTCATTACAAATTACAATATTACTATATCATTTACTTTTATAACTTATTTTTCGCTCGACTTGATTAAAGAAAGCACTGCAAGTATATCTGTGATGCTTAAGCAGACCAAATCAGAAGGAAAATACATTAAATATGGCCTTCATGAACAGCTTAACTCTTGTTGATGTAACAGGCTTGCCATACCATAAATATTAAACTGGATGTGACTCCCGGTGTTTCGCTGTCAGGGTAGTGTCTTAGCTCAGGGATAAAAGAAACCAATTAAACTTAGTTTCCATTCAGGTGGAAGCAGACTGTGACAACAGACTTTCCTGAAGCCATCAGGAACCAGCCCAGCCACATTATTCTGTAAGGGCTGAAGGATGCCCTAGTCCGTATGCTCCTAGTTTTCCCCTTCTCTGTGCTGGAGAGCAGCCCAGCACATCAGAACCTCAGCTAGTCAGGTACTTATGTACAACTTGCTGCCAAGAGAATCCCCTTCCTTCAGAGGTCTCTGTCTGCACCAGAGGAAGGAATATTTCTTTGAGATGGTGCTAAAGACTTTTTTTGCCAATAGCAGTTAAAATGCCTGTAAGACGCAGGAAGCCTCTATATCACAAAATATCCTATAATTTGGAATAATTGGTGATATCTTCTCAAGAGACTCGAGCATGAAGCCATAGGTGAAGAAGGTCAGAGTGAGAGCTGGGTAAAGGAAGGAAATGACAGAACTCTCTGCTGTGCTGTTTTTGGTTCTAACCACCACAGTGCCTCCGCCACCTACGCAAGAATTAACATTTCCCACCCCAGCAACGTACACTGTCCCAGTACCACTACAAAAATCAACCCATTACTTGACAAGTCAGCAGTCTGAGGAAGAACTAACTCACCTTGTTTCACCCCTGAATGCCCACTCACCCTTCTTGTTTAATTTTACAACTTTTTTTTTTTTTTTAACAACTGTGGTAAAACCCGCAGAATGAAAAACAGTCTTACGCATAACACATTGGAGACTTTCAATCACAAGATTTCATCCTTACATAAATATAGGGGTTAATACATCTAGTTATATGAAGAATAATCCCTCTAAATGATGCCAGATCTGTGGTGTTCTTAGTACTACTTATGTTCCAGTTGTGTTATTCAAAGCTGTCATCCACAGCTTCACTATTTCCATTAAACTTTCTGAAAATATTTAGGTTCTTTCTTCACGACTAAACGCTCTCTGCTTACTCTTGCCTGAGCTATCTTTCTTCTCTGAGTCACTGCCTCTCTTTATCAGCTTACAGCTTCTTTCCTCTTTTATTAGAATTTAGCACCATGCTGATGCTTACAGTTTTTCAGTAAATTTACAATGGCTTTTACAGTCATAAGTGAATAACTGCTTTATCAAATGGAATATAAAAGAGTATAATATGCAATTATATGTTGCAATAAACAACATTATTAAAGTATTTCAGACGTTTCCTGGTGGTTAATGAGATACATTGTCAAGCATAGTAGGAGCACAGGGTTGGTGACGTTGTTAGTAAAGATGTTGCTTTAGATTATTGATCAAAAGATTACAGATTTAGTTAGGAAGGCTTCTGATTCATTGTCCTCTTCTGTACACCCAGACAGTCAGTTCTGAGTGTCTAGGAGCTATGTATGGATATGTAATGAATAGTGAGACCGCTCATCAGAGATTTTCCGCTTGAAACTGTTTGGTTTTTAACTGCAGAAGCCTTGGGCCATGCCCAGAGAGAGCACTGATCTTGCTTTTTTACTCCCTAAGAGCATCAGGACCAGAGTAAGCATGCTTGAGAGGTATGGGGGGAAGTGTGAAAGAGGGAAAAGAGAGGGACCACTGAAAGAAAAGTGACCAGTTGAAACTCAAGGGTAGAGACTGAAAAATTTAGAGTTCAAAATATTCAGATAACTAGCCAAGAAACTACACCCTTGTGGTGGTGGAAAGAGATTCCCAGACTGAATTCTAGAAACAACAAAAGGATATCTGTCAGTAGAATTAAGTAAGGATATGGGCTAGACAAGAAACAAAATAATACACACCTGAGCCACAACAACTGTGTGTACAGCAGAGGATGAATGTTTCTATAGCTACCTCTGTATGCCTGCTCTTCCCAGACAGACAAATCTGGTTCTCAAGAGTTTCCAGGCTAAGAAAAGGTTGAGAAAGATTCAAGAGGTTTTCTTCTGTAAATGTATGATTGTACAAATCCTGGAAAGCAGATAGATAGACATTCTGCATCCATCTTCAGTAAGACACAATCAAAACTTTTGTCTCAGAATTTACAGCTTCCTTTTATTTTTGATGGATACCTATTCTCTTTGAACAGATGTTTGTATGGGAAGACTTCAAATTACTTTCCATGTGTTCATTTAATGACTACCACACAACAAAACCCCAACATTTTTTAAAGTTATGTTCCTTACAGGCTCTAAATTTGTTCCTGTACTGCAGGAAAAAAAAAAGTCTTTGTTTATAGCTTGAGAATTTACTAATATATGTTTTGACATGTATTGATGTGTTTCAAATCCAGATTCCTGCATCTCATGTCCTACTGCATCATCCACTGTCAGTTTCCTGATTTTGCTGTTGTTCCTTAAACCAAGAAATAAAATCAGCTGTAACCAGAGGGGGTTTTGAAAGGTTTCCAAACACATGAACAGGTTAAGTGTTCACCTAAATTGTATACGCGCACACACATACAGAGGGAAAGAGGGAAGGAAAGAGGGAAGAATATTTCTTATTAGGAACTCTGTAGAAACATTCCGCTGAAGCACTTAAAAGCACTAAAGGAGTAAAGATTCCCATGCAAATACCATATACTGCTGAAAAAAATGCCTTGAACCAACCCACTGAGTATGCTGCAATTAACCAAGACAGTTCATAAAAAAGGAGATTAAAAGGCCATAATAGAGTGTTCCAGCAATGATGTTCTTAGCAGCTTTTGAGAGATACTTAGAGACTAAGTCCCCTGCGAATGTTAATAATAGCATAGACAGTAACAGATTAATTTTTTTTTTATTATTAGGAAGAAATTATAGGCTATGATTTCTCAGACATCTTATGAGACTGAATTAAACTTTTTTAAAAAAAAACATATTTAATTATTCATTTTTCAAAGTCTACTGGATACACTCAGGACAACAAACCCGTAGAGACTTATTGGGCTACAATCTGTGTAAAACGCTCAGACATGGCTGAAAACACAAGTGCTGCACTTAATGCAGGAGCTACATAAAGTTATCATCCAGAATGGTATACATTTTGTTCTAAAGCTAAAGTCTTGATGTTTCACTGTATAATGTCGCATCAGGTAACCAAGACTGTTACCTACGTATTGTCTACGCAGTTTTATATCAAGTTAAAATCCTGCCCTTTCTGTGGAGTGCAAACTAGCAAGGAACAATAAAGGTCAAAAGATAGTAAACACCTCACACTCCCTCGTTGAGTACTGCCACGTCCTTCTCTTGGGGAAACCTCCAAATGCTGTGGCAGCATCTGGCAGGAAAGTGGGTCCCTGGCAATGCCTCCCCAACCAAGTGACTGTTGATATGTATCACAGAGCTGCTGCACAAACACACTAATGGAGCACCAGGGAATAGCTTCCCTCTAATCTTCTGTGTCTTTTGAACCCCTGGTCATTTCTGTTTGATCTTCTAAAAACATATCAGATGTAGGCACCAACATTTAACAAAATAAACAGCGTTCGGGATGAAAGCAAATTGAAATTGGCAGTTGCAAAAACTGTTTGTGATCACCGAGGTAAGCAAGGGACCATATTAAACGAAATTTCGGCAACATGCAGCAGGTGTGGGATGTGCCTCCAATAGTCTCTATTATGAAAACAAGACAGAACTCACTGGGTGAAGGTTATGTTAGGGTGATGCAGGGTTTTCTTCACGTCTCGTCGTCTCATATCAAGTGCTTATGAAGTAGGCATTAACTTTCATAACCTCTCTGAAATGAACAACCTCAGACAAGCTCCTGAAGGACAGCTCTCCGTTTCATAGCAACCACTAACACGAGTGGCCCATATGTTGGTGCGGTGACAAGCATCTGGAAGAAGGAACTCCTCTGATCCGCTGTGTGATCCCAGCAAGCAGAGGCAGAAGCGGATCCGGAGGGTGGGGTGAAGGACCTTTAGCAGCTGATGAGACTGCAGAGTGCCAAACAGTGACAGACTGTGTGCCAGAGCAGCTGCCTGCCACACTGCTCGTGGCACTTTTTTGCTGCTACGAACTGCATGTGTGGAGTTTATTGGGCCAGAAAATTCTGATGCTACCAGAGACAGAGGGTGACTACGTAATGCCTATCTGAGATGATTTGATTAAGGTCTCCACAAGACACAGCCCAGATATAAACAATCTGTTTATCCATTTCTCAGTCTCTCAGAGCACATGTTTGCATGTAACACTTGTGCTTAGTTCCATTTATGTCACTCACAGGAAAATCAAAAATGT
The DNA here is from genome assembly GCA_013400615.1 of Syrrhaptes paradoxus. NCBI lineage: Eukaryota > Metazoa > Chordata > Aves > Pterocliformes > Pteroclidae > Syrrhaptes > Syrrhaptes paradoxus. Next base: position 7,314 of record VZTO01019300.1, on the reverse strand, counting down.
TGGGGATTTTCTTCTCTAGAGGCCACTGAAATCTCCAATGCACATTTATGTTGCCTTTAAATCCTATTAGAGCTCTGCTTTTTCCCTACAACAGAGGGAACTTACTGGAGAGAAGAACAAGAGTGACAAAAATAACCATTCTCGGTCTCCCGATTATTTTATTCACTCTCAGCGAGATAATTAATAATGCAAAAAGCAGACACTTACAAGCCATGAGGTGTCTTCAGACTGACTGATTGGCTTTCATGGAATATTTATCTTCATTAGTATATCTATTATATTAGTAAGTCCTGGGGTTATATTACCCCCTCCTTTACTGTATTCATTTCATAGCTATTAATGCTAGATACATTAGCATCAGCATGAACATCTAGATTAAATTCTTGAAGTTTATCCTGAGGAATGTCTTTCTTAGTATGCAGACCTAGCAACTGAGAACATCATCCTCACCAGAACTGAAAATGCGCTCACAATACATGCAGTCAGAAACATTTTCAGTATATGGCAGCAGCTATGGCCAAGACTAATCCCATTTCTCTTCTCAAAACTGAGTGAACAAGGGAGTCCCATTATTTTTAGCATTTCTGTGACACTATAAAAGAACATTTCTAACTCAACCCTGTACACTAAACATGACCTGTATTTGAAATTAATCCCTTTCATGCTTCATACAAAAGGATCACCTTTCTCAGTTGCTACGAAACTGTTGAAGTCGAGGAAAGGGAAGGAACTTTCAAAAACTGTGTGTCTTGAGAACACTCTCTCTATGGAGCCCATTGTTTAGGTTTTAGAAGACACATTAAAATCACTCTTCTTATAGGTTAACACTGGGTTTGTATTGTTATGTACAAAACAGCTACAAAAAAATCACATATACTTATACACTCTTTCTGCTCCGTCTCTGCAGCAGGATTTACTCCTGGTTTACACGGCCAGCTGGCACTATTCACTGCTCTTCTCCAGTATGTCTGCATGTCTTGGTGTGCTTGTCACACACAGATCCACGTTTTGACTCAGACTTGAAGAAAAAGGGCCTTGAGTGTCCAAAAGCTTGTTCTGGGCTTTTTTGTTTTTTTCACTCGAGTGTTTCAGAAACGTGATATCCCAGCCATCTGAGTGATCCTAGCCATTCAGAGCAATCGCAGGAGGCAGGTGCTTAAAACCTTTTAATAGCTGCGACAGCAGTGCCTTTATAGTCACAATGACCAATGGCTGTCAACAAAGCAGGGTTTTTGTGCAGGTAATACTTTCTATTATTCCAAAACAGAAGGAGATCATCCAAACAGCTTCTTTTTACCTTCTAGCTAGGTTGACCGTGGTCTAGGAAAATGGCCTTTTCTAAATACATTAAGTCCTTAATACAGTAACAAGGTGAAACAGTGACTCCAGTGCAATGTGGAGACTCACCCATTTAACCAACAGCAGTCAAGACTTTACACTTCCAAGAAGATCAGTTCTTACATCTCATCTGATGCATGTTATTAGGCATCATGAAATTAGCCTAATAAGAGTGACAAAGAGCTTAAATGAAATTTTAATGACAGTATATTATCATTTTTGTGTTGCCTCCTCCCCATGTGCAAATAAGAATGACAGTTTTAAAAATTTATGGAGCTTTAAGTGATGTGGAGGTGCTACAAAAGATTTTGATGACTGTAAGCTTGAACCAGTGAAAATAAGAACTTGCTAAAGAAGTTTAAGTCAGCTCTTTAACAGTCCGACAAGAATAACAAACTGTCGTAATGTACATACCAAATAAAAAGCATCCTAAGACTTTCCTCAAATTCGCCAAATTAAAAAAAAAAAAAATCTAATTTTGCATGTTGTGAAGCAAAGGCAAGCCAAACAAATGATGTGACCTCAGAGGAAAGAAGTAAGAGGAAAAACCAAACAACCCTATTATTCCAGTTGCTCAACGGTGGACAGCAATTGCTTTCCCATCATAGCTACATAAACACCTGGTTTTGAATTGAAGCCATAAAGCCACAAAAGACCAGACATATTAAACTTCCTATAATTGCTTTGAAATCTTATTTTCTCCAACCTGAAGGTAGTCATTTTGTGCCCAACGTTTTAATTTCTAAATGTGATTTATAAACATTCTATATTATCCTAATCTGTCCCTGCTGTGTTGCAGCAATGGTGAGCATACACAGAAATCTTAATGAAGCACTCACTACAAACTGTAAACACAGAGGATGCTGAGGTGTCATGTACAGTACTGACAGAGGTTAATACCTTCCACAGTCATTAGGTTTGGATTTGGCAACGCTTGCACAGTAGTCAATTCAGATAAAATTCAATTATTTGCTTGGAGCCCGTGAAAAGCTTATGCATCATTAAATCTCTCAGCTATACCTAGATCTTAATGGGATAAAATTCATCTCCGTGTACAACATCCTTAAATCATGTGTTGGTCCCACTACCTTGATTTCCTGGGTGGTGTAGGATGGTGTGTATGTCGATCCACAATCTCTGCAGAGGCAATTGTCATTTCCCTGAAGACAGGCTAAGAATGTGTACATGTGAAGTACCAAAGCAGAAGAAAGCTGAGGGCATATCTGTGCTTCAGTAACACATGATGACTCCTGTGTAAGCAGAGGATGGGAGGGGGGTGTTGTGGACACACCTTGGTCTCAGCAACAAAGCACACTAGTAACACACACACTGATGCATGCACACACACACACACACACAGTTGCAAGAACCACACCAGAACTGGATAAGCAAGTGAAAATGCCACAGCTCAACTAAAAACACCTAAGGAAAGTAAAACATAGGAAAGTGAAAAATGTCCCTTTTTTTCCCTCACCAAAATACAGCTTTGTTGCTTAGCTTTCTGGGGTAAAAAATGGAAAATTGACAAAACAAACAAAAAAAGACTGTAGTATTTCTATTCACTATTTTAGAAGAAAATGTTAAATCAACATCTCAAAAATATTCCAGATTTTTCCACTCCTCTGTGGAGTTTCCAAATCTTCCGTATGATGAAGCAGCACCTGTCTGGCTCTGGTAACTTTTACTCAATTACAACAAAGAGCTAGTACAGTTTTCCTACAGTGCACATGGTCCTAAACCATTACACATTCCTTTAAGACCCCTCAGTATAGCAGCATGTGTTCTCAGTCACCCAGACCTCCTTCATACTACATTCAAGACCTGTCCTTGGACTAATCTAACTGCCCACCCACACTCGCATTCANACTAGATGTTACAAATACGTTGTGATTAAGTTAATATGAGGTCTAGATGCTTAATTATATTTCCCTTTTTTGTGTCATCTGGCATACCAACTCACTTTATATTCCCATAAAATAAATGGCTTATGTTCTTCTCTTAGCAAATGTTACACTAGTCAGAATTTACAGTCTTAGAATTGCACCACCAGGTACAACTACAAAAATAATATTCACTATTCTGAAGAATAGAGCTCAAAACAAGAACACCTGTACTTTTTAGTTTTAGTTTTCTCATTTTAATAATATTTTGAAAATAATAGCTGTCCATTTTTCAGACTATTTGCACAGCTCCTGCCTGCAAAATTGTCAATTGTTTCAAAAAGGACAGATTATAGCCTGTCAAAAAGCCTGAAATCGAGCCACTGACAGCCTGAAAGCTATTCCATATTCTGAAAATCTTATTGCAATGCCTGTACACTTTTATTTGGCAGCTGGTTACTGGAAAATTAGTTGCAGCGCAGGTAAGGAAATGCTATAGAGGTTGAATTAAAGTTATTTTGAGGAAGCATTAATTTCACAAGACTGGATACCTGACTGAGGAAGAAGGCTCTTGTTTTATCCTTAGGACAGCGTTGGTTTCATATACAGACAGCTGAGTTTTATAATCATATATATCACTCCATTCTACTGCTCTCCTTTCCCTGTCACCTGCAGGTAGCAATCATGCATTTTTCATAGTTAAAATAAACGGCTAAAAAGGCTGAATGGGTTTCTGAAAGCCAACTGCATACCGAAACCAGCTGGGCCCTTACAAAAGCTAAAATCAGATCAAATAACAGCAATAATTGCACAAAGGATACAATTTAATAAGGAATTAACTGTATATAATTCTTGACCCAGAGACTTCTCCAAAGTGACCCAAGGAGCATGAAAGAACTTAGGAAATAAGTGCTCAGGGTATTTTCTAAAGACACTTACAGGAGACTGCAGCTTGAATTCAAACACCTTCGGCTCTTGTTCTGCCCCTTGCCTCAGTCTCACCATCTCAACACCCAGAGCCCAATTTAACACAAACACGTGCCTTGCATAGCCTTTACGCTTACCTGTGCGGCAAGTCAGCTCCCACCCTCTGCTGAGAGACCTTTGTGTCTATCTTGTTATTCAGATGTGGGCAACGACAGAAGGTAGAAATCGGTGATTTAACGGACCCTGAATATCAACAAATACCACTGTTGTTCCATACTTCCCCAAATCTGTAGTCTATCCTAGTATGACTACATCCCTTCTCCCTCTACAAGCTTCTGCTTATGGCACAATCGCCTGCTCCATTTGAGTGCAGTAGAGTCCTCAGCTTAGTGTCTTGAAAATACTGTCCTTTCATGATGGAATATTCTTTTATACACCTTTACATGCTATCTTCTTTATCTGCCTAACCTCAGACAATCAGTCACAGTGCTAGAATTTAAAAAAAAAGTTAACAGAGTGGCCTCTCAACTTTTATGACTGCTCACTTCACTTGCAGCATTTTCCAATAGGTAGGGGCCATCCTTGCCAAAGCTAACAGGTGGCACTGGTTTCTTCTGTTTTTCTGATCACAAGGCAAGAGGTGAAGCTGTTACAGCAGCTTAAAGGGTGAAGAGGATTGGATATTTTTCAATAGATTTACAGAGGGGATTGATCAAGTTAATTTAAACAGCTGGCAAAAAAGCGCACTGCAGCTTCAGTTATGACAAATTCTCAGATTATTATAGGACCAGATGGACTTTGTCCTGTAAGTAATTGTGTATTCTCTGGAGTGGGCAGGGGACCATTGAACCATCTGTTTTGTTGTTGCTCCAAAGCATGTCTCATTGCTGTCTGTGTCTGCTGGTTTACTGCTCGATTCCCACAGGCCTACTTTACATCAACTTGTTTAGACACAAGATGCCCTCTCGTTTTAGGAAAGAGAATTGTATTTGCCACCCTGGCCTGTCATGCTATGCCTCTAGTTTTCCCCATCTTCACAGTCTGTCACTTTTCTTTTCTTTGCTTGTTTTAGCCCCTGAAAATTTATTGGAATGGACAATGGATTTACAGGTCTTTTAGCATTCTGGTGGTACCACTTACTGCTGCCAGGACTTAAATCTGTAAATCATAATGCTTTGCTCTTGCACGGCATTTTTCAACAGGAGAATACAAAGCTTTTCAGACAGAGATCAGCACCACTAGCCCTATCCTACAAATGATGGAATTTGGGTACAGAACACTATCAAGCATAACTAAAAGCAGGAAATTCAGAGATATTTAGAATAGGGTCAAAAGAGACAGAAGGAAAAAGGTACACATGAATCTACGGGAATTTGCTACAAGCCTACACATGAATGCAGGAAACACAAGAAATAAACAAGACCTAAAATTCCTTATGTGTGGACAAAACCAAGATTTAGCTGCTGCACAAGAGATTCAGTGGGATAATTCATACTGCTGAACTATAACAACTTTTTATTAATATAAAAAGATAGACAGCTTGGTCAGGAAGGACAGACTGCAAAACAAGGGAGGAGGTTGTTCGTCACGTGCCATATGTGGGATGAGACCTGCTGAACCCTCTGGGTTATGTTTAAAGGCCTGATGTCTTTGTAAGAGTCTATCACTGCAGTCTTTTAACACCGAATCAGGACCAAGTCATCTGATGGCACTTCTTTCAGTGTCCTGTGAACATTACACTCCACAGGGTCCCCGCATATCCTTTACAGATTTCCATAAATACACATAAATAATTGCAGGCAGGACCTATTCCAGGAAAATAACTGTAACCATGACTTTATACGTGACTTTGTAACTGCCAGAGAATTCCTCAGCAGCGTAGGACTATTTGCAAAGGCTCAGATAACAGATCAGTCACCCCGACCACTAGCGAGGTGCTCAAACTGAGTGAAAGATGTAGTCGGCATGATTCAGTGGGATTTGCTTTATCTTTAACATGGACCGTTATCCCTGGACAGGTGTACAAAACTTTTCTGGAGCTAATTGTTCTTCCTTCCGGAGGAACAATTGTGGACCTTTTGGACCTTCTCAGCTAATCGAAGACGAAAAGCTTTTTCATTATTAGGTGAATGACATCCTTCATTGCTCTCATCATGGTTGAGATACACCAGCACAGATTTCTATATTATTATGAATAAGCTACATCTTCCTGAAAGAGTAAAAATTGCAAAGTCAATTTTTCTTTATTAAAATCTGTGAAATTAACTAATTTAAATTCCATATGCGCCAGTGATTCAGATAACATGAATAGAGGATTCTTAATATTAAAACACCTTTGTTGAACATTAGCTCAATTAATAACAAGACCTATATTAAAAGGCTTTTTCTAAAGGATATGGAGTTTGAATTGTCATGTCTTTTTGAAACTAACTTGAGATTTGCGAGTAGTTTTCTCATTTTTACCATTAAATCTTTTAACAGAAATGTTAAGGAAACATATTTCTCAGCTTTTTTCTTGTGTCTTAGTTTCATCAGATCATTATGTATATGAATATTCTTGCTTATATTANAGTTGCTTTTAATTTTGTAAATGAAAAGTCTTGTAATTCCTTTTTCCAAAGTACCCTCTGGAGGCTTTTCTCACTCACCAACAGTAATCAACCTGCCAGAATTCAGAAAATTCACTGGTACTTTATGAAATTCTAAACTGCTGTGAGGGCATCCTTTAATTTTGCTAACCTTATGCAAAGTTCTCTCTCCTCTTTCCTCATGAATCAAGGACATTTATATTGTGGGTGGTCTACACTTTATTCAGGTATAATGTTCTTCAGCTCTTCAAATATTACTGAATAATTTGATAAACTAAAACCATGAAGGAAAGAGCTAAATAAAAAAAAAAACCCAAAACTAACTTTTATTTTGATAGTACAACTCAGAAATATTTTCTATTGTTTCCAGCTGTGCTAGACATAGATTAGTGTAAATACACTGCAGAAAATTATTCAAACCACTTTTTCTTAAAATTGTACATTTAAAGGTCTATTAAGATTGCTAGGTTTTTTATAGTGTTGATCTGCTGGTTCACCTCTCTATATGACCACGCTTGGGACAGCAGAATTCACCCAGGATTGACAGCTTCACGGATAGATGCAACAGACAGTAGATTGCT
>VZTO01019299.1:1235-23635 GCA_013400615.1 Syrrhaptes paradoxus | reverse complement strand
CCAGCCTGTCTAGGTCTCGCTTAGAGTAAGCAGAAAGATAGATTGTGAAATATTCATAGATTCTTACTGTCCGTGGCATTAAAAAAGCACCAGCTCTTGTTAGATATTGTTATATATATTGACTTTCTACTCCATTTATCAGAATCTGTTCCTTTTTAATATACTCTGTGTTATTATATTTTTAATGAATGTATTATGCTTTTCTATTTGATAATAATAATAAAATACTTAAATGATTTCTTATATGACTAAACAACTTTTCATACAGGATTTGGCATGCTTTTTCATGTTCTGTATATTTTGGATATGATTTACCCTTTTGGTATGTGGGAGTGAACCACCTCACATTGAAGGGAATTACTAGGAAAGATTCCATGTGGAGTTAGTAGATGCAGTCTCTCTTAAGACACCTGAAGTTAAAGGTTGCAGTTACATCGGGGTACCTGCAGTCTTGTGTCAGTTTCCTAGTCAGCAACACAAAATTTTGGATGCAGACTTGTTTGACCAAATTTTCCTTCCAGGCTTCATGAGTCATGCACTCATAATTTTGCAGTTGCAGTTTTGCAGACACAACTTATAGTATACGTGGGCATGTGTCCTTTAGGTTTTTTAATGTCTGCCCGCTCTTACAAATTTATGTTAGACCTCATCTATAGGGAAATTTTCACAGCTTTAACCTGAGATGTTAACTTCCATGAACTTTAGTAATCCAGAATGCCTCACTTCTAGTTATATTTATGGATCATAATTTTGAACAGGTTAGAAAACGCATTGAATAAGTTGAAAAAAGGGCCCTCCAAAATAAAACTTAGGATGACTGAAATAAATCACAAGAATATTACTTTTAGGTCAGTTTAATAGTCAAAGATCCTATAAACACTTAATCTTGTATTGAATTATTAATATATGACTTCCATATAATTGCTCACAAGCTTGAAGTTAGACATTCCCTCAAGCGTCTGCAGAATCAAGGACTAAGTGTGCTGAATTCAGCCTATAAATTCAAAGTCAAGGCTAGCGTCCAGAGCTTGAAAAGTTAGCTCATCTAGCAGTAATAGAAATAAATGTGCTTCATGTTTGTTTTCCTTCCTTATGTATGTGTGTATGAAATTGTCCCTTGTTAGTAGTTATTTCATGGTATGAAGGATTTTTAATTTTTCAAAATAATAAAAAAATATAAATCAGAAGTACTGCAGGTGGTGAAAAGTGTTTTGGGAGTGGGAAAAGTCAAGAAAAAGACAATCAATATTTCATCATCATATCTCCAAAGGCTTCTAAAGCACTGTCTACAAAATATGGGACATTTTGAGACAGAAAAATGTTGCCTATAAAGGGCATTAAAAAGTGAGCATTTGTCAATTTTTATTAAGAGAAAGCATAGTGTATATTTTCTGCTGAATAGCTGTATGTTTTAATAACTTATTAAACCCTCAGCACACAAAAACGGTGGCTACTTTTTCTATTTTTTTCCCTTGCACAGAGATGTAGAAAAGAAACACACACACACACACAAAAATAGTCCCTGGAGGACTCAGTGGACTGTGCAACATTAACATGGGGTTAGTATTTTGCCGCTCATGAAAGTCAGGAGATAGACAGATCTTCTCATCCCAAGAATCCTGACTGAACTGCTTGGGTTATTTTTCCTGAAAGAAAACTGTGGTACATGTGTGCCTCAATGTGAGGTGAAGCTGACAAGATGGTGGGTAGAGTAAGATGGACTGTGGTCCACTGACGCTATTGTGACAGGTTCATTTTACACTTAGCACATAGGGAAGGGTGCACATGTGCATTTTGGGTAACTGAAGCATGACTTCGGTATATTCATGGATGAATGCTGCCAGTGCTGTCCTCTGTATCATTGTAGGAGTGTGTCGATAATACAGAAAGACATGATTTCATGTTTTCTTGTATTAACTAGCTAGCTGTAAATTGCTTCTTCACTAGGGAGATTTGTAGCTGACTGATTACGGCATCTTCTGGCTACATCAACCAGATGCACGTGCATCCTTAGAAGGGAATTCCTCTCACCAGTTTTAGGAGTGAGATTCAGCTATAGATTATAAAGCGTGAATTAAGGTGTTGGCATATAAATATCCACATGAATGCTGATTGTCTACACTCCAATTATGGACAGGAAAAATCAAGTCGATAACGTTATTGGAGCCTATTCATCTTTTCATTATGAATTATGTGTCATCAATGACCACAGACTGGGCACAACCAGTGCATTTTTTGTCATCATAGTGTACATGAGACATCCGCACAGGTAGGGCAAACATGAAAGTAGCCCACGGGATGTTCATGCCCTTCTGGAACAGCAGCTAGAGGCCAGATGGGATACATTGGGGTATTCCAACCAGCATTAGATGTCTTTTGAATCTAGCTTAGTCACTTCCAGAATGCAGTTCATACAATATAGTTTAGATTCTTGTCTGAGGATGGGGTAAATCAGCCTCTGGAAATTCCTATTTCTTTCCATAATTATAAAGGGAACCTGGCTTGGTCTTACCATTACTGCCTGCTGGGTGACTTCAATTGTAAGTTTCTACAAGTAGATAAGACCAAACATCTGCCCGTATATTTGTACCTCACTACTATATTGAAAACAATTACGTGTTTAATAATTTTGCTGGTAAGAAATGAAAGATCCTTTGCAAAGATTCTGGTTTCTTTCTAATATATAAGTAAATGAGACAAGCTGTGATATGCAGGAGAAGATGGGAAAACCAGATTTGGACATGTACAAAGGTGAGAATTCATTTCTGACTTTTTACAATAGGATCAGCTTATACAGTGTCACCTTCAAAGATCTCCTGTGTTATCATCTAAGAAAGAACTGAGCTTCTCTCACCACCGTTTATGAGAGCATGAAAGGAAGACTTCTGATCAGTATAGGAATGACTGCCGAGCTGATTAAATTTTGTTCTCATTATGTCTTTTGGACAGATTCACTGCTGAATTCAAATTATAGAGGGACTATTTGGATGCAAATGATAGATTTGTGGGTTGGGGTTTTTTCCTGTTTCATTTGGCTTCTGCATTACATATAAGTGTCATGATGTTGGCAGTGGGGGGCTGCAGGGGTGGCCTCTATGGGAAGACATCAGCGGCTACCCCATGCTGGGCACAGCTGGTTCCATCTGGTTCCAGATGACTCTGCAATGGACCCACCACAGGACACAGCTGAGCCCCTCAGCAAAGCTGGTGACACCTCTGTGAAAACATATTTAAAAAAGGCAAGAGGTTAGTGACAGACAGAAGAGGAGGGAAACAAAAGTAGTGGGAAAGAGCAGAGGGAATACCAAGGTCAGAGGAGGGGGAGGAGAAGGAAGAGGTAGAAGATGAAGAAGTGCTTCGTGGTGCTCCGTGGAGCAGATATCCACTGCAGCCTATGGAGGAGCCACATCAGAGTGGATGAATATTTCATGAAGGAACGGTAGCCTTTAGAGAACTCATGCTGCTTCATTTGAAGTTGAGTCTGGAAAAGAGGGAAGAAAGGCATTGTTTTAATGTTTTCATTTGTTTCTCACAACCCAAATCTTTTTTTAATTGACTGTAAATTAATTTTCTCCAAGCTGAGTCTGTTTTGCCTGCAACAGGAGTTGGTGAGCAATATCCCTATCTCACTCCATGAGCTTTCTCATCCTATTTTCTTCCCCTCTCCCTTTGAAGAGGAGGAGAGAACAAGCAGCAGGGTGGGCTTTTGGCTGTTTGCCAAGGCTAAACTACTACCATTTCAAACACAGTTGAGATTAGCATGGAATGTAATGTAATATGCACTCTTTACTAATGACTTATAAGAAAACATCCCTGAAAATGTTACATAGGTACTGAGTTTTTTCATGGTATCATAACTAACATTTTTAATGTGCACTGATTACATCACCTAAATTGAGGCTAAAGCACAGGAGAAGCCGCTATAGGCTTAACTCACTTTTCCATATGTAAGCATGTTACACAATATGAAATACTCTGGTAGGCATCTGGCACTTCAAAAGGACATCAGTTTCCTGTAGGTTTTATGTCTTAAATGGGAGTTGCATACACGTATCTTTCATATATTATGACATCTGAAATAACACCAGTTGCTGACAACTGGTGAACTAAATATCTCTTTAAAATCTGCTAACTGAACTGGCTACATTTCTTTGGACTAACCTAGCAAAGCTTTAAACACCTAAGTATGGACACTTGCATTTAGGTAACTATCAAATTGAATGTTACCCTTAGTATACAATCCTTTGTGTTCTGGTGTTTTCTGTCTTCTTTTTTGATGATGTTACTCATTGCAGTTGTGAAAAATATGAGGTCAGTACCCTCTTCAGCTTGACAGTTAAATTTTTCATCTGAAAATTCACAAGTGGTGTTTCCAAACTGAGTTCCATGTATTGAAACAACTGAAGAGCTATGGTTGCAATTTGGATGAATCTGTATTGGTTGTATATCCCAGAAAACTTATTTTCTACATTAAAAGACATTCTAGCAAATTCACTAAGCCTTAGGCAGAATATTATGTACAGAGATGCCCTTTGTAGTTCAAAAGTTTGGGAAATAAGCTTTAAGTAAGTTAAAACTAATCATCCTTAATTTAGACTGCAAGTCTTTTCAGCGTGACTCATACCCTCATCATTATCTTACCCTTACAGCGTTACTAAAATACTAGTGTAATTAAGATGAGCATCTTACAAAATTTCTCCTGAGGAAATTTATTACAGAAAACGAATACTTTCCATTTTTTGACAGCATGAGACATAACTTCCCTTTATTTTTGTAAAACTTACAATATATGACTCCACTATGTGGTAAAGAAGTCTTCTATGTGATTAATGTCTTTAAATACAATGCTAATAATTGCAGAATATGAAATGGGCAAAGCTACTGTACTACTATACTATAAATAACCTGACTTCACAGTCAGAATTAAAATGCTTAATAGAGTTGCTCCAATGTCAGGCTCTATTTTACGTCATTTGAAGTATACGTTATTATCAAGGAATGTAAATCAAGCCCATATTTTAAAAGACTTAAAAGACAAGATGGAGAAGTAAGCATGCACACGTGCAAGCGCGCGCACACACACACACAAATTGAACAGCCTTTCCCAATAATTTTACAGAAGTATTTAATATTGGTATTGAACACTAAGCAAATCAGGTAGATCTGTGTATGACATCACACACCCCTGAGGCCTTTCTTTAATTGGAACTAAGTTAAAAATATTAATAAAAAAAAGCTTGATGTCCACAATCAGCTTTAGGGGGAAAAGTAAGCATTTTCATCCAAATGCATTAAAAATGTTTAGCTTCATTCTGTTAAACAGTTTTAAATCAACCATGGTGGTTAGCTGTGTAATCAACTGTATGACCAGTTTGTTTTATCAGCTCAAGATGAAAATTTTTACATTAAGGTCTTCCTTGTGTTTATAGTAACAGAAGAGTAGTGGGATTGGTGTACTTGAGAACAAAAGTTATAATTAGATTTTTTTGTGACTATTTTGTACTTCTTGTCCACTTAGTAAAGGTAATTTTATGTATCATCATAATGACTGAAATCTTGCATTTATTCCTACTCTCACTAGCTCACATATACATGCAATCATCTCTGTTACACACACAAACACTAAATAAGAAGTTATCTTATGACCCTTTTTACCTTGTCAGTTTACTTTGCAAACAGATGTTGATATAAGTGGATATGATTAGGTGATAAAAATGAAGAGTGACTAATGGTATTTCAGTGTAATAGTTAATCACTTAAATTTCTTTTGATGTTTGTGTTGTCACATCTATTCTACAATGCAGTGCACAAGGTGACAGAGCAGGAGCTGCTAGAAAAATTACAGAGGAAGAAATTAATAAAATAAAAGCTGACAGTTAAGTAGAAATTTTGGGGGTTTGGAAAACCTCATGATTTAATATAAAGGATACTCCTGACACTGGCTTTTGACAAATTTATATTAAAAATATAACATCTTAACATCAACAGTCTAAAATACAGCAGCAAGTTTTACTTCTCCAAATATTATTTTTATATTACTAAACTTGATAGGTAATTTTATATTACATGTGGGATCTAGAACTGAAGCCCTAGCTATTATGACAGCACTTTTTGGCTTATCCTGACAGAAATGCCAACACAAGGAAGAAAATTTAAGAGATTTGTCTGCCCTGTAAAGACGTATACAGTGTTTAGGTGGACTTTTAATTGCCTTTAAATAAGCTAAATTCAGTTCTTGAAATAACCTAGCAACAGGGAAAGAGGTCACTGTGGGTTTCTTCACTGCAGATTTGCTGTCCTGATTTCAAAGATATTCCAAAGAATAAATAGATGAGAAGACTATATGAGCAGACCAGTTCTGGAGTTCAAGGTTGAATTTTTTTTCCCACATAGAAAAGTAGAAAAATTGTTTCTTAATATTTTCCTTATAGAAAATTGGAGAAGAAGGAATGCTCCTAACTTTAAAGATATATCTGAAAAAAAGCTTTCCATGATCCCTTTTGAAATGTGATTGAAATACCATGCCAACTTATCTACATTGAAGACAAACAACAAAATGGAACTGAATATAGCAGAGTTACCAACTTTGGAGAGAGGACTTCGCTCTGGTTGTTGTTTCTTTGTGCAGTCTTAACCTTATGAAAGTTTTAAGTCATTCAGCTCAGCTGGTCAATGTGATAGTAGATTACAGAGGCAGCACTTCAAAGCTGCAGGATCATGATCCATTTCCACTTTCTTTTGAAGAGAGAAGCTAGAGCTATTCCAGCCAGTTCAACCAGCAGAGAAACAGGGCAATCAAAGAGGTAATAGAAAGTACAAACAAAGTCTAACGTCTGCTGGGCCTGATTCCCATACTTTAGCCCTTCTAGGCACAGAGGGTTGACACTTTTTGTCCTTTACATTTAAAGGCCAGTTTTTCCTCCCCTGTAGACACGAGACAATGGAGTCAGTAGGATACAAGGGTCTGCTCTTTTTTCTTCCCTGGGCTGCTCCTACCTTTTTCTTCTAATAGGTATCAGTTACTTCTGTATCCTCTAATAGGTATCACTTTTGTATTCTCTGTCATACTTTTTTTAAAAAGAAACCCTACATATATTATCTGAGACCCTTTTCTGAAACAGAACCTAACCCCTCTGGCTGCTATTCCTTTTTTGAGTGGGCTGCAGTCTTCTATGTCAGCTGCTGCTAATTGGTCCCTTAGTTGCAGCTAGAGAAATAATTGGTTTATATTAGCCCTTTGAGCTGCAGTAGGGTCTTTACATCTTATCTTACTCACCATGTTCCTGAATACCCATCACGCTGAAAGATTCAGAAGGTCAGAGCTTTAATAATTCTAATACGTTTGGTATTAAAAATTATTCTTTAAATTGTGTCTTTGGATTTGAGTAGGGTTTCCAGTCTTAACTTGTATATTCTGCGGTGATTATAGATGGAGATTGTGCGCAGAATCATTCAAGCAGGTTCAGCGATCAAAGGATCTGTTGCTGTCTGACCTAGCAGAATGCAGTTAGATGGTTTCACCGTAGAAATATACGTACACCCTCCACAGAAATACTCCCAGATGAGGTAACATCTTTATAGTGGGCTGTGACTGTATCAAATGAATATTTAAAGATCACAGTCAAAGCTCTGAAGAAAGACACTGATGGATTATTATTCAGAGAGGTGACAGGACGTATTGTTTGTGGAAAAAAAAATTGTGGCAACATGCCTGCTTCCCCAGGTCCTGGAGCACAGCCAGCTGCATTGGTATTATGACACAAATGAGTTTGTAAAGTACATCTAATGGTGTATCAACTTGTTTCATTTATGTGAGAGCAGCTTTTTATCATTCTTAAGAGTCTGCAATTTATTCTGTTTGCTTTTCATTTTTCTTTGTAGTGGATAAGCCATCCAAAAATTTTTGGCATGAATTTGAACAATGTTTACATTACGAGACCAGGAAATGTATGAGGATATTGCACTTAATGGGATCATTTTGATTTGTTGTTTGTTCAGCTTCTCTTTTTATCAGTGTCCAGCAATAGTGTTCTCTAATTGTCCCATTTATTTTGTTGAAATAGTAATCAACCATGCATCAGAAGTAATCAGCCTTAGGAAAAGGAATATTTTTTTTATGAGTTTCACCTATAGACTTTCATTGCATCTTACAAGGTGTGACTTTAATGATGTTTAGTGCTTTTTTTGGCATACTTACATTAAATTTTGTGAAACCATTTTAAACCAAAAAATATTTTAGCAAAATGAAGGATGAGAATTCAAAACAAATAAGCTATTTTCTGAGCTCTCTTCTAGCTCTCTCTGGACACATATACTTACACAGAGAACAATGTATATGTAACTTCCGATATTGAAGCAGTCTGTCCATGTTCAGCACACTGCATTGCACCTGAACTATTAAGGCCAGCAGTGAATTTGACTTCTGGATTCACGTTACCTCTTCTAGAATTGACCTGAGTACAGGCCACAGCTTTCAAATATTTTGGATTCTGTGTTTAGTTCAGAACAATTCACTCTGGACTCATGTGTCAATACTTCTCGTACAACCTTAAATTCTCTGTATTCCCAACTTTTGAAATGTGCAGCAGAGGAAATGATGGTGGCTGGGGCCCCAGCTTAAGAGTAGTGCTGGTATGGTTCCTCTGTTGATGAGCTGTTGACATTAGAATGTCCTCTCTCTCAGTCAAGCACTGTTTTGCTCAGCCCACAACTGTAGAGGAAGGCTATAGTCAGTATTACTCACCTCCTCTGATAAACAGACTCCTGCAATAGGATTTGGCTCCATCTCTTAATCAAGCTGTGACTATAGGGATGTAACATATATTGGTTGGACCATTCTGAAAAACCTGTGAGACTGTAGAAGGACAAAGTAGAATAGCACAACACTGCCTCATTTGGGTAGACTAACAGTTAACTGACTACTTTCAAAGGGTATTTAAAAAGTAAAATAAATGTTTCATAACTTGTTTTTTTTTTTAGTTTAAAAATATGTACATAATAGCTACTTTAATATAGCTTGAGAGACCCCAAAAGAATTCAGCATTGTTTTTCACCTTTGTAGTAAAGCACAAGCATCCAAACAGTAGGGTAGTTGGATTATTGAAGGAAGAACTTCATAATGAGATTTCTCAGCAGAGCACTTCATGAAAAGCCATATTAACTACTGAGGTCTACAACAAACTGTAATGAGATTTAAAGACTTGTCTACCTATTCTCTCACAGCTACAGAAAGATCCTGTCCTTGGAGAATTTACTACAGACCCAGGAACGTGACAACCAACTTAGCAGTACAAGTGTATAGAAAGGGATGTTTGTACCCTCTGTTAAGATTAAATTCCCTCCTATTTTTGAAGTATAAAGAGTTTAGGATTCACTGACATGCTATATATTAATATTTTATCCTTGCCTTTGGGATATTGATCTTAAATGTAAATTGCAGCATCTGCACTATTCAGATCCTAAGTTATCAACAAGTTGGATTGATCTGCACTTATTATAGAGGTTATTGTGAAGCTTATTTCAATAGATTCATTTTATTCAGCAAATGGGTTGGAAAAGGACAGAATTTTAGATTTTGTGACCTGAAAGTATGGGTACTGAATACTAAGCTCTCTATGGTTGATTGAAATATATTTTTAAGTGGATTTTATTTGTTTGGATTTTATCTATTTGTTGTGCACAACTCTATTCTGTTAAATTACAAAACAATAATTACTGAGACCCTAAAGGAGAAGTTGGAAACATTAGTACAAGAACACTCTTTCAAGATGTCTTTAATTCAGTGTAGCAGAACAACATAGTCAATAGGCAAAGCAAGCATCCTAAGCTGAACTGAAAGCTGAGAACTCCCATGCAACAAATTAAATTAACCATTTAACACATAGTGCAACAAACTTGAATAAAGATGGATCCAAACCACAAAATTTCCAAACACATCTGTACTATTGCGCTATTATGACTGAAATGTAAAAAATACGTCATGTTGAAAAGAGCTACTACTAAAGAGACTGAAGTATTTTAGATGTTGATTCCATGCAACCTAAAGTGAAGAAAATGAAAGTTTAACAAGGAAAGAAATGTTCCCAGTGAGAAAATGTTTCATCATTCATGCACACATCCTTTCATGCTCTTTGAACTGAATTTCAGAAGGTAAATAAGCTGTCCTATATCTTTAATCCACCTGGACAATTTAATTCACTGTCTTCAGTGCTGAGACATATTTAAATCAGTTTCTCTTTGAACTAGGGAAGGGTTGCAGGGTTCTTCCTTTGTCTCCAAGAATACTATGATCTAGGTCATCCTAGGATGTGTCATCATGGGAATGTCCACGAGCTGGGTGGAAGACAAATGTTGTAGGATTGCAATAGATCTTGCACCTTTGAGGTGATCAAGTTAGGTTGGGACAAAGGAATTTGTCTAAGAATTCCTTAACTGTAAGTATAACTCAGATACAATTAGCACTGAAATAACATGTAATTAGTTTTTTAGCATATATGAAATAATGCGGTGACATTCTTTTTTTTTAGGTTTTTATTACTGGCTTAATTATTCTCCTTTGTGATTGTTCTGGCTTAACTCAACCAGCTAAAAACACTACACGGCCACTCCCTCACCCTGCTCTGTTCCAGGGGATGGGGGAGAGAATTGAAGGGGAAAATACACTCATGGATTGAGATAATAATAATGATAATGATGATAATAATAATAATAATAGAATATACAACTGAGTGATGCACAGCACAACTGCTCACCACCAGCTGACCAATGCCCAGCCCATTCCTGGCTAATTATCTCAGAGCAGAGAAAATCCTGAAACCACAGTCCTGGAAGAAACAGAAAGATTAGTTTAAAATTATATCTACCAAGAGCAATGTCTCTCTCAAATCAGTCTTTTCTATAGGTGGTGCTATGGAATTTGTGCCACATAGTAGAGCATTAATTTGAAACATTTTTGCTCCCACAAGTAAGCTCAGAAGATCATCTACTGTTTTGATGAAACAATATTTCTAAATTTGGTTCCTGAGTACATTATCACTTAATGCACTGCTGTAAAAATTAAAAATAATTTTGAGAACATTTTCTCCAGATATTCTCTTATTTTTAGTTTTTTTTTTTATTTCCCCAGTCTGAATCATTGAAAATGAGTTGATTTAATTAAAAACATACGAAAGGACAAAAATCTCAGTAGTACGACTAAAGTACGACTAATCTTTTTTTTTTTTTCCCCCTCTTTGGAGTTGGAAATAAGAGCTGTTCCTACCACTTTTCCACCATGTTAGGCTGAAAATCAAAGGAGATGAGCTGTTCATACAAGATTTCAAGTGCAAACAAACTCAGAACATAATGTATGTTCACCTTGGATTAGTATTTGGCTCATAATTATAATTTTGGGTGAAGTTGTTTATGAAAATTACTCTACTGTTTTGTCATGCTTCTGTCAGATTCAGCAGTTACACCACTGATTTGCACAAGCTGAAGATCCAGTATTGAGGATGTTGACTCAGAGATGCTATGTGCAGACAGGGAACACACTTAATGAATACTTGAAGAGGAAAATTACTTGTTTCAAAATGATGATATGAACATAATTCCCCCTCTTGAATAGACCTTGAGGTAATGAAACCACTGACAAATAAAGTCATTCCAGACCCTTGAAGTAGTCTGTCTCTGCACATGTACGTCAGATCAGGAAACTCACAGAGGTAGGAATGAAACACAGAGAGGGCAGATGGGAATTAAAAGTTTCTCCCTTTCATTTATCACCTCAGCTGGCTGGTTCTATTCTAGTTTGGGTATTTCTGCGTAGTACACCAATCTGTCATGTAAATATACCCTTAAGTCACTTCATGCTTGATATTTGATGCATAATTACATAGTTTTAATAGAAGCTTATTGTTTTTCTTTTTATATCCTTGAAAGCAATTTTTATATGGAGATGGAAATGCACAACCCAACTGATATTTTGATTGCTGTGGTTAAGAAGAAGAAGAAGCAGAGAGATCAAACCTTATCAAATGTTTGAACTTAATTTTACTTTTTCTGATGGGTGAATATTGACTGACTGGTTTTATTATTAGAGATTTTTTTCCAAGCCGCAAATTTACAGTATTTTGGTATTGGTTGCCTGCTAATGTAGTAACATTTTTATACCATTCATTGATATTTTTAATGCATTTGATGGTGAGCGGACTCACAAACTTAGTTTTTTTCATACAAATCTCCAAGTATTTTATGCACTGCTGATTTCAATATAACTTCTACAAGCTAGAGTTTGTAAATGACAAGTACAGGCTATCCAGTGGGAGCCAAACAGTGTATCAGAAGAGCTGGTCTGATGTTGATTTGCCTCCAGAAGTTAGAGTGCAACCACATAAAGCAATGAGAGTAGATAAAATGCACAGGCTGTAACTGAAGAGGGTAAAAGTAGGATTTACATGGTCACAGACGCATTTAGATCAAAACTGACCCTCAAATCACCAAAACAAATGAAATGAAATTCATTATGAACTCAGAGCCAGGGACAGGCAATGTCTGGGGAGCAAGGGGGAAGCTCAGGTGATATAGTGTTGCTGGGACAAGGCTGAGCTCCTGCAATTTAGGGAACATCATCTACTGCAACTGAAGTGTTATCAACACTGCAGAGTAAAAGCAGTGTCTCTCCAGTGCTTTTCTCTCCAGTACTTAAATACAGCTGTTAAATCAGAAGTTCACTGTTTACCTTCTTGATAGTGTCTCCAGCAACTATGCTATGAGAATGTGGAAAGCATCAGGAATTAAAGCCTGAGACTCTTTACTGTTTAACTTTATATTTACTACTGGGGATGCCCAAGACTTTTATTGCCTTAATTTTTCAGGTGTGAAAAAGAGAGGAATGTTTGCTTGTGTATCACACTGGGGGCAGCCCAATCTGAATTTGAGAGCTGAGAAGTCAGGAATTCATCATATCATACAGAAGAAAGGGAAAGAATGGAACCACTTTAGTTCACCTCCTTAAATCTAAAACACATAGTACAAATTAAAGTGATAGAAAGCTTGATCATCTTCCAATTAATAAAGAAAAAAACCAACCCAAAATAAAGAATAGGAAATATAAAAGAGAACTCTCAGAATTTAAATAACTCATATATTCCTTACAAAATAATGAACTAAAATATACTTGACATGAAAAGAATTTTGTCTTTAAACTTCTGATAAGAAAAACTGTCATCCTTCTAATCAACAGAATTATGTTAAAATCTAATATATCTCATTTTTTCAGAGAAACGAGTAAACAGTATCTTATAAAAATTATAGGAAAAATCTGCATAGGATACTTTTAACTCAATTTTGTGGTTGTTAATTATAATTACAGGACAGGAATTGTTTACCAGACTGTAGGTGTCTACGGTGTAAATCTCTGCCTTTATGGTACTCTCTTTAAACTATTTTTCAATTTGGTGAAAAGAATAAGGTATTTCTATTATATGATCGGTCTGGCCTGCTTTAAATACTGTGAACAGAAAAGAGCACTGGATAAATAATTTCTTGAACTGCCTTTGCTGAAGGACACTTTATTTTAGTCAATTCCAGGTTGAGTAGGTCTGATACATCATGCAGAATATAGAGAGTGCTTGGGGCCTTTAACACTCTCACAAAATACTCATGAAATACTGAAAAATTAACACAAATATTCAGCTATATTATATAGGACAAAATTTCATCTGTCTTCTTTTTTGTGCCTGATAATCTTATGGAAATCGAATGGAAAGTCTCCCATCGGCTTGATGATCCTTGAGGTAATTTCCAACCTTAATTATTCTGATTCCATGATTCTATGACTTCACTAAATTTTAAATCAGAGTTTAATATGTTTCAAAAAGGCAATTGCAAAATCGGGCATGAAGTGTGCATATGCAAACGCCCTTTTTTGTGCAAAATTGACAACTAAAGGGGTTTTGTGTGAACACAAAAAAAGAAGCAGCTGAAAATGTTGGCATATAGCACTTGGTTTGAGATTTTTTCTGTACACTTGACATGAAATCACTTTCTCCTGATATTTCTATAGGTAATAAAACAAACAAACAAACAAACAAAAAAAAACAAAGAAAAAAGAAAGAGAAGGTGTTATGAGGATAAAAATATTTAGAAGAAAATAAGATCTAGAAAAAACCTCTACTTTTCCACCATACCATTCATTAATGTCAATATATTCTTCAGTGAAAGGTCAGTTGTTTTGAAAAGTAAAGTATTATTTTTAAATAACTTTTTCTGTTTTTACTCTTATTGAACTATGTTTGGCTATTATTTTCCTTCATTACTGGTCATTTAAAAGAAAAAGGAAATACTGACATTTATATTTTCTGTCCTATTTACATACTCTTACTGTTGCTGCTTTTTTTTCTCCAACTATCTTTTTGTTTTTCACACAAATCTCACTCGCATTAGCTTCTGTCTAGATTATAGATTATTTAGGAGAGAAACAGTGCATTCTTGTACTGATATTTTCAGGTATAATTTTCTTCCTAATAGGTAGCATGGTGATATGTTCTGGATTTGTGACTAAAACAGTGTTGATAACACACCCAAGGTTTAACTGTTGCTGAGCAGTGTCTACACATCAGGGAGGTGTTCTCTGCCTCACACCGCCCTGCCAGTGAGCATGCTGGGGGTGCACAGGAAGCTGGGAGGGGACACAGCTGGGACAGCTGACCCCAACTGACCAAAGGGATATCCCATACCATATCACATCACACTCAGCGTGTAAAGCTGGGGGAAGAAGAAAGAAGGGGAGATGTTCAGAGTTATGGCATTTGTCTTCCCAGGTCACTGTTACACATGGTGGAGCCTTGCTTTCCTGGAGATGGCTGAACACCTGCCTGCCCATGGGAAGTAGAGGATGAAGTCCTTGTTTTGTTTTGTGCAGGTAGCTTTTTGCTTTACCTATTAAATAGTCTTTGTCTCAGTCTACAAGTTTTCTCACTTTTACCCTTACAATTCTCTCCCCCATCCCACTGGTAGTGGGCAGCTACTACTGGCACAATACTCATGCATTTTAATGGTTTTAACAGGTAGTTAAAATTTGAATACACCTTGATTTGTCAACAAAATTGATACAATTACTAATATCTCCAAGAGGAAGATACTGGCTGTATGTGTACATACACTATATTCTAGTAGGTACCTGTGTTTATCAACATATTTCAAAGAATGGCTTCAGGTGCTAAACAATTTCTTGGTCTTCCTCATGAGTCATGTTATTTTGAGAATGATTTTTACTTTTGGGACCCTAGTGGCAACTTCTTACAAGTTGTCTACATACTTGGCCACACTACCATATAAAGAGATTGTGTTCAGCTGACTATCAACCATCATTCTTTGTATTTTTCTGGATCATTTGTCAGAGCCACAGCATTTCCCACCCTGCAAATATTTTTGACCCAGATATCAGTCTTCATTTTGGGCCATACCTTTGTACTTCAATATAATTTAATTAATGTCATGATTATAATTTCAGTGTACAAAAATACAATCCCTACTATATATGTGGTTTTTATCTACTTATTTCACCATTTACTGATATGTTTTAGATACTGAGAGTCCATGCAAACAAGTGTACTATGAATAGATAAGCTCCAAATATGTAAGATGGACAAAACTGTTACTATGTTAAAAAATAGCGTTTCATATTATTTTTATTTTTTTTTTCTGGGAGACAACACTAACTTTTATCGTTGTTTCAGTAACAGAATTAAAATTATAGGTAAAATTTCAACATTGAGAAAAAATTACAAGTATTGTTATTTTATTCCCTAATATTTGAATCTTTTAAATATTTAAACTTATATTTATCCATCTGTGTAGGATTACTCCTCTGGATTGACATCGAAAGAGTCTCATTCTCAGGATGACTCTCTAGTTTTCTAAAGTAATTGCTATAGCATTTAAAAACATTTCTATTGTTGTAATTTGTTTAACACCTACCAAATTATCATGCACATAGAAAATTTGTCCAGTTGAAGGAAAATGGCATAGATTGTTTGCTTCCTCTGAAAGAGGTACAAATATATAAGTTACATGAGCAATACATAGTGTGTTCTGTAGCTGACTGAGAACTTTGCCTCCATCTTTTATGAATGGGTAATTTGAAAAGGCGAAATTACATTCTGAAAAGCTTTCCCTGTTGGGATGGTTACATATGTATAATCTCCATTACAGATGAAGGAGTTGAATGCAGAGGTGAGTAAGCAGGACAGTTTTCCAAATAAGAGGTGTTGAACAGTCCTATTTAAATTTGCGTAAGAAAGCTCTAAAAGCTGCCCAGTGTAGTGAGAAATGTGAGGGCCCATAGCTTGTTCTTGCTTGCTAACTGTTTCATTGTACTTACGCCATTTTTCAACACCAGCATAGAAAATCCACCATCTCATTTTCTTGAGAAGACAGAATGGAAGAATCCAACTTTTGTCGCAGATTCTTTCTGCTGCCAGAAGGATTTCTGACATAACACATATATTTTACCAGAAATTAGTTCCTGAATTTCCTTAATCTTCATGTATTTCACTTGCAGGTCCAAATTTCAAAGTATCAAACTAAATACAAGACAGAGTTATACCTTAATTCACAGGAGTACCCAATTTATGCCTTTGAAATAATATAATGCCAATCCTAAACCATTCTCATTTATCAGAGGTCTTAGAGAACATGTTAGTTAAATATCTATGAAGAACTATATAGGTACAGCTGGTCTTGCCTTGAAGAGGGTGAACATTTTTTCTCTTTGTGAACATTTCTTCTAACATCGTACTACCTCTACATTTTACCAGATCATCTTTAACTTACCTGCACACAGGGGATACTGCAGGGTTAATCTGCAGTGGTTCCAGACTTGCTGTAAAAAGAAACAAATCACCTGAAAAAAGTTTAAAAGTTTTATCTGCTATCCATGTCATGACGATGAATTTCAATCTTCTGCCTAGATATTTTATAAAGGAAAAAGGGGCGGGGGGGGGAAGAATGTAGCTGCTTAGTGGGAAGTTTTATTGCAAATCTGGTAGATTCAGGGAAAATAATTGCGTCACTTTTTATTTAAAATGTCTCACCTGTGCTTGGAAGTCAGAATTGTGAATTTGTGGTCACATTGTGAATCTGATGTGGTCCAGTCCATGTATACAGTATGAGAAAAATTATTTAATTTACATGCATTTATCCATCAAGGCATTCAGTGATCTTGTTTGCCCATATTTCAAATACTAAGGCACTTCCTTGTCACTGAAAGTGACTTTTAAGAACTTACTGCCTTTTGCATAGATACTCCCTCTCAAATGCAAATGATCATAAATTCAACTGAAATGCTGTAATTAATCATAGTTTCTTAGAATATGCTAATATGAGTAATTTTCAACCATGCAGATTGAATAGAGTGCAATATTTTACATATTGTAAATATTATTTTTGTAAAAACAGTAATTGCCACTAGAAATCAGAGGCTACATCAGTTTTGATATTTTCCCAATAGGACTCCTGGTGTTAATGTAATATTAAAAGACAAAGATTTACAATTTATCTGAACCCAAAAGGTTCAGATGAAGTAGGTGGATCAGTTCTGTTTTCTGATTATAATAACACATTTTTAACATTGTCAGTGATTAATCTCTTTCCTATTTCCTATGAATGCTAAAAATGAAGGGTTTTTTTATTCTCCAGGGTTTCAAGTTTGTATTTAATTTAAAAAGGAAAGCTGATCAAAGACAACAAAAAACAAACCCACGTTATTTTTGTGTATTTATTTTTTTCAAATAATTTGTCCTGAGTTACGTACTAGTACTTATTTTAAATGTTTCTGGATAATTTTCATGTATTTATTAGATGTTCGTAATTGGTGAAAAACTGATGAATTTAAGATTAATGGTTATTTGTCCAAAACACATAGTAAAACTATTTGATTGTCAGTATTCTTTTCTCTAGGAAAACTGAATAATCAAAACTTACAGAAGAGGTAGCCCACTTAGAGAATAGAGAAGAATGGGAAAGTAATATATGCAATATAAATTATTATGGAATATTTCTTATAAATTCTCCAAACTAAGTGCAGCTGCAGGAAAAAGCATTATAGAAAATTCCTTACTGCTGGATGGCAAGCTCTTACAGGTAATCCTACTGAAACTGAGTGAAAACCTTCTAAACAGCAGTGGCTTAATTCAGTTTTTGATTCAAGTGTTGAGTTCCGTCTGACATAATGTAGGATGTGCTTCCTGGTATTCTGCTGGTGTTGAAAAGGTCAGATGTCTCCCATCGGTTTTGTGTCATGTCTGCCAGCCCCAGATGGATTTTTTGGGGATAACATGATACTGCAAAGGATTCACTGAACTGAGCTATAGGTGGCTACATGCAAGTGTTTAAAGAAATGCTAGATGACTGATTGTCCATGGTGGGCAATAGAGATCTAGAAGCTTGAACTCAGCTTAAGGCTGATGTCTAATATACAGCTAATTGTCCCTACATAGACACCTAGCATCATCTAAGATAAAATCTTCTGTACAACTGTTAGCTGCTGATCCACAAGGTTTCATGTCACCTGTGATAGTTATGTCATCTGTACTAGGTACATGCAAACCTCTTGCACACACAAGGGTAACATGTCTCTGTGACTTAAATAGCAATAGATATTTATTTGTTAGCAACTGAAAAAGCCTCTAAATTTCAATATTTTGTTCTTAAATTGAAACTCAACTCTACCACATAAATAGTCCAATTTTAACTGAGAGATGAAGGTCACAGTCAATCGCTCTGTTTACTAAATAAACTCCTTTCTTTGTCTTTTCTGCTGTTGTAGGCTTGTTACATTTTTCACACCTTCAGTTCTCAGCCTTCCATCTCAGTTTTCTCAAGTTTGAAATTCCATTTTATTCAGAACACATTACTGCAGTACAAGATGTAAAAATGTATTTTCTAAGTTCTCCAAAGTAGTAGCTTAGCTCTGTGCTTTCTAAGGCGTTTTTATTATTCCTCACAATTCTTAATAAAGTATTTTCTGGTCTCCAACTTCTGTTTGACTTAAAGTAATTGGATATTAACTTCACATAATTCATTTCATTACTGGCTATGGTTTCCAATGATTTAGGCTTAGAACATCATGTACCATACAGGTTAACTCAGAATTTGAAATGAAGTAGTTTCTTTAAAACTAAAAATACAAAAAGGAAAAAATGGATTCTAAGCCAATGCAGTTCAGTCTGAAATGCATAGTCTGCTTCATTTTCCTCATTATAAAGGAAAAGGTAATTCAGAAGTCTACAATCATCCAGCTGACACTCTTCTAAGGATAGTGAACTAGATTTTGCCATCCTTACTCCTACATGAGTAGAATTCTCTGCTATGAGTAATCACAAAGATTTATGAAGATGGTCTCCACTGAAAGTTAATAAGGATGACATAAGTGGGATACCTCAAATGTTTTTATACAGAAAGAGAAAAATTGGTGGAAAATTGTCATGTTAAAATAGAGTGAATGCAGAAAAACTAATCTAAGATAATTTTATTCGGAACAAGAAACTATAAATT
This sequence comes from Syrrhaptes paradoxus, assembly GCA_013400615.1. NCBI lineage: Eukaryota > Metazoa > Chordata > Aves > Pterocliformes > Pteroclidae > Syrrhaptes > Syrrhaptes paradoxus. Next base: position 4,099 of record VZTO01019299.1, on the reverse strand, counting down.
CTGGCATTTTTAGCCAAGTACGTTAACAAGTTGGTTTTGGCCGACTAGGTCTTCCTGAGATCATGCCTTGGCATGGTAGTGGCCAACACACTGTTTGATTTAAAGCAGAGTTGAAATCTCTGTGTTTGAACTATGACAGGCAAAGAGGTAGGGTTCAAAGATGAATAGATATGACTTTCCTCTTCTAAGCTGAAATTGCACATTTTAGCAGAGTAAGCTCCATCATATATGATGAAAAACAGAAAATTAACAAACCTACAAATAGTGGCTACAGTTATTCTATTGAGTAATTATTAATAATATATCACTGAAGTGCATGAAAAATATTTTGGGTGTCCTGTCAGTTCCAAACCCAATTAATAGTTCTTTAATGTAAACATCTGTAAAATCAATTGTACATCTCATTATACAAAGCATGAGGGTAACAGAAAACTACCTTGGAAAATTCACATTTTAGAAAGAGAACACTATAACAACCTGGCTTATATCAGAAACAGTGCAGCCAGCAGGACCAAGAAAAGTGATCATCTCCCTGTAGTCAGCACTGGTGAGGCTGCACCTTAAATACTGTGTTCAGTTTTGGGCCCCTCACCACAAGAAAGACATTGAGGTGCTGGAGAGTGTCCAACTAAGAGAAATTAAGCTGGTGAAGGGTCTAGAGCACAAGGAGTAGATGAGGGAACTGACNGATGTGTAGATGTGGCTCTTAGGGACACGGTTTAGTGGTGGACTTGGCAGCGTTAAGTTAATGGTTGGACTCTATAACCTTAAAGGTCTTTTCCAATGTAAATGATTCTATGATTCTATGACTACATGTTAACTATCTCATTTTGTTCTTTCAAATGCTCTTTCAATGCAAAGTGACAATATTGTGAGATTTATATGAAATATATTTTTACTTAAATGTGTCTACAATTATTTTGAAATTTAATTATCAAGCTGGATTTTTCTAAAATTTAAAAGAAGTAAAGGGACAGAACACTATTTTATAGATGCTTTCTTGAATAAGAGGTGTATATCTTGTTGACAACCAGTGTTATCCAAGAATTTATAACGGCACATCAAAAAGACACTTAATTTCCACATTAAAAAAACCCAAACATCTGAAATAGAAAACTTCTGCAGCATAAAAATAGTATCTTTTAGGCAAACATAATTTTGATTTTTTTGAGACTGACAAATTCTCTGTTAGAAGCTCAAAAAGAGACCTGTATATAATCCATGACATAACTCCCCACATGTTTCTCTATCTTTTATGGTTTGTTTCTATAGTTAAAATAAAACAGTGTCCTAGTTGAATTGCAAGTGCTAAATCATGGTGGACATGTTTGAGTAGAGGTTGGTTGAATCCAGGTCTGTGTTTATACAAATTTACCTGAGGAAACAATAGTAATGAGACTTGATACCTATGACAGTACTTTGAGGAAAACCAAAAATGATCATGCAGATAAAATGAGGCTTAAACAGGATTTAGATAAGTAAGACCAAGAGAATGATAGCATCCAAGTGTCCTTGTGACTAAGTACACAAATATTCCTGTATCACAGTTTTCAAATGTAAAGATTTTAAACAGTCCATGAAAAAGAAAATAGATTTGCAGGACTCCTTTACAGGTACCTTTAAACAATAAGATTCAGCATCAAATTCCTACCTATTTGCTCTTATTCTGGTGTCAATCTTATATTCCTGAGTGCATGACAACCAAGATACCTTTCCTTGGATATTTTATGTCCCCTTAGGATATTCTCTCCAAAATTTGGAGCAACAGGTTCAGACTGAAGAGTGCTGAGAATTGCTTACCGTTTATCCTAGTCTCAGTTTTCTTCAGGTTTTGAATTAAATCTCTAGAGTGCAGTTGTGTTTATCTCACTGAGAGGAATAACCTCACAGATATCCAAAGTATTGCTCAAGAAAAAACAACACTGTCATTCCAAAAAGGGTGAAGTAGAGTTGAATGCAATATAGGGTCTTTTTTTTTTGGCTCACGTATACTAGACAGTCATTATTATTTTGATTATACTACAATTTCCATAATCTTGTTTGGCACTTGGTGCTTACAGAGATATTTATTAGATATAAAAAAACACATTAAAAGCTTTAGAGATTTTGACTGCACAATATAATATCATGAAATGTTATTGTGAAGCTTGCTTGCACTTTTGGACCTTTGTGTGTACATTAGAGCACAGCTTTCCTCCAGGGCTCAGTCTCATTTATTGCACAGCTAATGAACAGATATTGATGTGGTCCCACATTATCTTTACTACACTGAAGAGAGTAGTGATAATGTTCCTCACAGGTTTTCTGTAGCAGTCCTTACTATAATATTCAAGTGTTTCACAAACACTGATTTATTTTTTTTCCCCAGCAGCTTCATAGTATGAAGAATTGTTATTCTTATTTGACATATGGGGAATCTGGACACAGAGACATGACAAATAGAAACATGCATTGGTTTTGGTTGCCAGTTTTGAATATCTGAACATGATTTATGTCAGCATATGTTGCAATGCATAGTACTCTGTGTTTAAATATAGCACAGCCCCTGTAATTTCAGTTGCAGATGAAAACATTCAAACCAAAAGCCAAAGCCTTTAATTAAAAACACAGGAAATGAGGAATATACAGTTAGTGATCACCTGTGAAATCTTTGAGTAGAGTGATTTTTCCATTATGCAACCAGAACTCTGTTCCCCAAATTAACAGGTATCTTCCTGTTGTGGTTTTGAACCCTCAGCTAGCAAAACACCGCAACAACTGCTCGCTCACCCCCCCAAACTCCACAAACCACATAAAACAATGATATATTAATAAAACTACAAATCCCCACATCGCCATTCTCATATCCATATCAACCTCAATTC
>VZTO01019298.1:272549-295780 GCA_013400615.1 Syrrhaptes paradoxus | reverse complement strand
TCTCATTGTAGAAGGCTGTCAGGACGGCAAAACATGATTTCCCCATTATAAATCAATGACAATTACTTCTAATCATCTTCTTGTCCTTCGTATCTTTGGAAGCTGTTTCCATTCAACAGTGACTTTTTTTTTTCTTGATAATTCACCTCAATATTTTCTATGGATTTTTTAAAATCTGATATTAATACTGGTACATAACTGAGAACAACAAATAATAAGGGCAAGTTGTGAAATATAAATTACAATGTGAAAAATAAATTACAATGCTCTTAATTAACAGACTTATAATGGAAATACAAATTCTGAGAGAAATTATAAAAGAAAGTGTAGATCCTAATTACAGCTTATCAGAAAAATATTTTTTAAATGTCAAAGTCATTTCTGTTTTGCAAGATTGAGAATTATCATAGTCTCTTCACAGTAAAAAGTTTCCCATGATCTTCCAAAAGTTTTTTTGCTTTGGTTTGTTTTCGTGTTTAACAGAATAAATTTTTTGCTAGTGAAGCCATTAAAAAAATTCAGTAAAACTACAGTTTCTCTAAAATCATTAACAGGTACAAATCTAAACAATGGACAAACTTTTCTTAAAAAAAGTTCTGTTCTGAGGAACAATTTTGTGCTGACTCCATTTACACAGCACTTCATAACATTAAAACAGGGTAAGGCCTGGGTTTGGTTTTTTTTTCTAAAAAAGCAACAGAAATCATATCCTGGAAGTGCTGGTTCTGCATTAAGAACCCATTGGTCGTGATCAAGAGGAGGAGGAGGAGGCTCCAGCCGACCCTCGCTCTCCTCCAGTGTTGTTGCTATGGCAATACTGAGCATCAGATTAGACCAGCCATGAAGAGAGACGTGCTGTGTGCTCCCCGAGTTCCTACTTTGCTCTTTCTTTTGTTGTTTTTTTTTTTAATTAAAATAGCAATACAGATTGTTTGCACTGAACATGTATAATAATAATAATGTGTGAAAGAACAAATACATTAGACAGCGGAAGCTACCATCAGGACAAAAACCAAGCGGCAATTAAAAAGAAAAATGCTTTTGTACGTCTGATAACCCTCATGTTTCAAGACAGAGACAAAAATGGAATGAAACCTCTCTGTGGTTACATTAGCACATTAATATTCATCACTGGTGTTTAGGGGTTTTTAAACTTTCCTTTGAACCCGCCGTCAGAAGCAGCCACATGCTACTTGCAGCACTGACCTGAAGTGGTTTATAACCTTCTAAAAGAAGGTTAACCTAAGCCTACCACGGAAACCTCCCAACTAACTTAGAGCATCCTAAAAGAGAGGATTGCAGAACAGCAATTAGTAAATGAAACACGGAAACTTCATTTTCACTGTGTGTTCGATTTTTCACCTTAAAAACTACATTTGGTGTCTTTTATATATCTACTCCTCTTCCTTTAAGGCTGTTTTAGCATTTGTATATGGTAGGGACACTAATGATAAATCCACTGTCTTCACGTATACAGATACACTCCTCACACACACACACATACAAGTACTCTGACTGTTTTTTTAGCATAGAAAAAAAAGAACATAACATCTGAAGAGGCTGTATGGTACCAGAGCCGCACATACTGCAAGAGTCAGGGAATTCAGAAAAGGTTCACTGTTGTTCGAGCCCTGTGCAGGCAGTCTCTGTCCTCTTGGTAACTCAGGGTCTGGCTGGCACGTTGGCAGTCTTTTCTGAATTCCAGGCACTCTTTTGATACTTAAGCACTGTGACTGAATAGCTTTTACTTAGCAGGTTTCCTCAATAAAGCACCGATCAAGCTGAAATAAATTGTTTAATCCATGACTTGGTCTAAGGCCAGGTCAAGTTGGTCTCATTTATCATCTTTTTAAGGTAAAGCTTTTAAATATGGACAGATGATACAGCTCTAAGTGTTGGAACCCATATGGAGAAGGTATGGCTCCATTACTATTAACAAGTCGTTGTTAATACCTCTTTGGCAAAGTAGCAGAACACAGCGCCTGGTCAAACATAAAAGCCTTTGAAGATTCTTATGGGAATTCAGTTAGACTTTCACTGTGTAAATGCACAATTTGTTTCTACTATATAGACCTTGAAATGAGGTAGATCCCAAAGGCTATAGCTAAACATCTGCAAGATCCTGCATGGGTCAAATATGCTACTGATGTGATTTTCTCTTTGAAAACTGGTTTACAGATGGTTAGCAAGGTGTTCACAGTGTTCAGTTTTATTATTTCATTGTTGACATTTGCATCCAGTGCTCTGAAAATAACTGTAAATTCAATACAATAATTACTACCTAAAGGAAACATTGTACAGTTACGTGAGGAAATTAAAGTGATTCATTTCATTTCTTGTATTATCATTTATTAACTTTTCTCCGTATGTAAAACATCAGAGAGTTTAGAGGGGGAGTTTAAGAACTATTCTGTGAAGCTAAATCTTGCTACTTTTACTTTTAGGCTTGGCATCAGCCAGATTTATTACCCAGCTTCTGCAGAACAATGCTTTGTCCTGATGTGTAACACCATCAAATTCTGGCTCTTCATCAATACTGCTAGCCCAGGGAGAGCAGCGCCACTTAAGCAGTGATCACCAAGGGAAGAACAGCTAATTTAAGACCGCTTATACTAGAAAACAAGCACTATGGATACGGACATTCTCTACAGACAAGATGATCAGAAAATGGTAGGTTTGAAAGAAATATTCTTTTTCTCCATGACAATAAAGGGAATAGCTTCTTAAGTTGTTGTTGTTTACTGTCAAGAAAACTTTGAAAGAGTGAAGTTGTTCATCTTGGGAATTGCCTTATTTAATTTAAAAAGATCAGGTCTAATTGGGCTACATTTCTAATCTCTGCTTAATACTAGCGGCTGATTTAAGTTTGAGCATTCTTAAAAGGTCTCAATCCACTTTGTAACATCAACACTGGGCTCTCAAAAGTGCAAATGTAGACATTAAGTCAGATGTGTTATGTGGCGAACAGCCAAGAAAATCCAGTGCCGAATCTCAGTAAAACTAATAAATCTGAATAATTAATGTACGAATCACAATCACAACCAGCTGTCAGGCAAAAAAAATATGATTCATTAAATCAAAATTAGCTATTTGTTTCTGATCATTTTAGCTGTATGTATCTGGTTTAGACAGATGCACGGAAAACTGGACAATGAGAACGGCTGGCTTTTCCCTTCTTATTTCCCCTGTTTATTAAAAATATGCTCGAGAAATAAATCCTGAGGAGGGAGGAGAGGGGAAAATAAAATACATTATGCCTCAAATGAAAGAGAAATTTGCTGGATACAACAGAAAAAAATTATTATAGTTTTCCATGTGGAAATAATACAGCTAAAGCCAACACGCCAAGCCTGATTTCAGATCAGCATCATTTGTTGTGTATCAACTATTCATGTAACACAAGGGATTGCGAGCCTAACTCTAGTGTCAGCCTGAAGGGTTGGCTTTACCATGCCTTTGTTTGGCAAAGGCAACAATAAAGGTTCTGAAGGGTTTTTTGTAAAGATTAGTTAAATTGTCATTTGAAAAATATAAACAAAGATGTGCCTTCATATCAGATAAAGGTAATCTGGGCCTAACAGGTATCTGTTTGCCCTTTTCCAGGCAATGCAGGGACACCACATGGTAAATGCAATTTGGGGTTGGAGAAACAGCACCAGGAGTTTTGTGTTTGATTGCAATGTTTTGGTTGCTGTTAGTTGTAAATAGGTCTGGTCCGTACATTTCGGCTCAGGCTCGTCCCACCTCAGTTAAGAGCACACCTTAGCTGACACGAGGAGAGAAATAGCTCAAAAGGACAAGTCTAACTGCAGAGGAAAGGAGTCCCATTTAGCCACCTAGCTGAGGTGCCTGAGCTTAATCAGGATAAATTAAGGGAGTCTGATTAATTTTGTTGCATTTCTGAGGGAAGAAGAGTTCTGCGTTGATTACAACATGGTGAAATTGTTTTACGGTAACAGCGGGTCCTTCAAACTGTGCCAGAAAAGGTGCCATCTTTTGGGGAGGAATATCAGAGTTTCACACGATACCTTGCAACACTTTTACCTGAAACTGGGACAGCTACACTTTGACTCAGGGCAAACATAAGAAATGCTTATTGCAAAAGTGCATGCATGGCAGAATAATCAGCATTTTAATAATAATGGCTCACTGCAGTACTATTTCTAATTCTTTTTCACATTTTTTTAATCATGAAAATGGATTAATGGTCCATTTTATGATTTTCCAACACTATTTGTTGCAAGGCTCAAGCACTCTGCTCAGATGGTTAACTTCTCTTCTGTGAGCTTTACGAGTGTGCTCCAGTTTGCTCTTCTCAGTCGGCTGCATGTTGAATATTTGTCTGTGTTTTTCTTCATTCCACCTCTGGATTTCTGATTCTTGTGATTCATGACAAAGACTTTAATGACACTGGAAAGGACAGCCACCTCAATCTCATTATTTTCACAATCAAAAGATTATAATCCAGCTGCAATTAATCTCAACTCTGACGAGAAATAATTTGGCATTGCCTAAACATGACATGAATATGTTACAAAAAGTCTTAGTTTCTAACTTGCAGCTTGAAGCTAAGAGCAGTGGATGAAATCCAAAGTCTACAAAGTACTTTTTGGTCTTGGCCTTTGAAGCTTAGTAAGACTTTCTCAAACTGCATTTTATAAGCCCACTATATATTTTTCCTTGCAAAGCCCAAGTATTTTCTTGTAATTTTTTTCCCTCCCTATCCAGTTGAAACCAGTATATTCATAATACGATCAAAGTGCAAATGTTGACATTTACACTACTGGACATTTAAATAAAATTCTTATATAAGTATCTATTAGGCAAGATTTACTTCATGCCATTTTCAATCAACTACATAGGCAAGCAGTATATATAGAAAAATAAATCCCCTATTCATACTTATACAAATATTTCATGTACACTTTGTTTATTCATTGGAAGAAACTGAGCATATCTTCCGCAGTTTTACCACAGGTCATCTGAAGGGCAGTATCAGGATTCCTGTGATCCATGTAGCCCTCCCAAGGGGGCAAAGAACAAGACCTGTTTGATCCAGCACCTGCTGTGAAACCATCACTTGGATACTTTTTTGTAAATTTTTTGCCAGACTGTGAATAGTATAAATATGTAAGAAAGAGCAACAGGAAAATCAGCTGGATATTGACAAAAGTGCCACGAGGAGCCACTGATCAATCATTTCAGGCTACTTTTTTTTTTTTTTTCTGCTGGGTTTACAGCTTCAGCAAGGTCAGCAATTGGCATTGGTATCTGCAGGCTGAGGCCACCATGTAGTTTTTAGCTACACACATTACCACAGTGTGCATTTGCTATAGTCTAGAGGGAATGTGCACAAAATACAAAATACAGTAGTTGGCGTTTTTATGCAGTGTTTATGACTGGCAGGCAGTTTGGAGACTATTTGGTGAACCTTCAGAATACCCTGATAGTGTTCATCTATACAGCTTCTAGGAATCATCAGATTCTAATGCCACAGAAAAACTTCAGCAAAAATCCTCTTAATTGCCAGACTAATTCTTGAAGGGTTATTTTGTTTTGTTTAAAGTTTAGGTCCTCTGGAGCTTGACAAAAAAAGACTTTAGGGAACGGACTTGAGTAATGATTTTCTGAAGCTATTAAACTTAACAATGACTTCAAAGATTTAGCATCTGTTTTTTAAATGTTTGCATGAGGCTGACGGTTGGTATACAACGTTTCACCCTGTTGCAGTTGGCAACTACCAAGATATTAAATGTTACATAAAATACAAACTTTGCCTGAAACCATGGTTCTGATCCAGGAAGACTGAAATACAACATCTTCACGGTCAATACATCAGCCCCAGGTGAGGGTGTAAAGCCTGCGTGACTTGCTGAGACACATACCTTTGTGTCCTCCATCGTCCGTGAGCACCAGAAAAAGGCGAGGAGTGAGGGCAGAGTGATTTTCACTCCCTCCTGGCTCACGTATCAGGAGCTGTTAGCAAAATTCCAGCTCCATGGTGGGGATGCGCGAGTCCAAAACAAACAAGATGTTTTTCAGATGCTAGACTGTTTAAAACTCTGACACTTGGAAAAATTTATTTTATTACTGTAAATTGAGCAAGCTTAATTAATATCAGCTCGCTGACAAACAAGTATGTTGGGTTAATGGTTGGTTTTCACACTGTGAAACAAATCCTGACACACAGGACTTTGTAGGACTGGAAGGCCCAGACGACAGAGCTAACATGGTTCTGCTTTGCAGCTGCGTGAAGGGTGGGAGAAACACATCTGTGCAGCCCCCTCCCCTTTATGGATGAGCTCCTGCATTTCATTTCACAGGCATGAAGTGAGGCCAGGGGCTCTCAACTTCACCAGCCACATGGAGAAATATCCTTTTGGAAGAAACCTACATCATCTATCGCTAGACCTGTCCTGGATCTCCATAGGTAGCGTGAAAAGTGAGTAATTCACTGTTCCTAGAATTCAGATTAGACTACTTTTGTCCATTCACCCTCAACACCACCTGCACCACCTGTGAGTTAGGTCTGCTATTTGACTCTGAACTATACAGGCTGTAGCTGAATCAGTAATTTTATCTAACGAAAACCATATAGGAAGAAAACAAATGAAACACTGACTTTTTAATGCCACTGGCCACAAAATGCAATGGCGCTGCTTTGTCACTGGTTTGCTATCTGATTGCTACCTTCTGCACTACCAGCCAGTGTTTGCCATCAACATGTCAAACAAGGTTTCATGCATTATTATAAATTGTAAGGCAGGGCACAGTCTGGGCACTGGATTGGAATGTAAGTGCATAAGTTCTTGGGAAAGGAATCAAGTGAAATTTCAAATCTTAAAGAGAATTGTTCCAACTGTTTGCTGCTTCTCTTACAACTAACTTAGTTTGGAGGAAAACAAGGGAAAAGCTTTTACTGACTTGCCTTTCACATCTCTCCACTTGAAAGAAAGGCAGTAAGGAAGAAGGTGTTTCTTAACTTTGAGAAGCCACAGCACAATTAAGGTTGGGGTACTCTCCCTCTCCCTTCCTTAAAATAGTTTATTGAAACTAAAGAGTAGAAACGGGAATACTACTGAAAATATGTCTGTTTACACAGAGCTCGTGGAAGAAAGCATTCCAGAACATTAATTTATTTTAAAATATTGCCCTTTAATGCTGCCAAGATTAATGAAATCTACTGTCATCTGCAGAGGAAGTGCCGGTTTACAAGCCAAAGCTGTTATGAATTATGTGCAGGATTTTTTCAAGATTTGAGAAAATTTTGGTAGAAAACATGTGTGTAATATGCTTATTTGATACAATTCTTCATTATTTAGCTCCTATTTATTCCAGTATCCTGTTTGTCCGTGGATAAAAACTGTCTTCACAGACTGGAAAATATCCAAGAAATATGGAAAATAAATATTTTCCCTAGGGATTATGGGTGATGTGATAGGCTAAGATCTGCTTCAAAGACAGATCATAAATGCAAACTAGAACTGTGTGAAATCATCAACTCTGCCTACTAAAATCAGTTCTCAGCTTCTTCTGTGGCATAAAATCTTCACTGTATCTTTCTATAGCATCAAAACTTTCATCAGTTTTGACATCACGCTTCTTGTACTCCCTGAGTATTAGTGAGCATTAGCGAAAGCTTTCACCAGGGCTCATTTCCTTTGTCAAGGTCATAACCTATTTCTTCTTACTCCCTCATTGATCGAGCTACCCAACATCCTCTTGAAGGTCATAGATAATTTTTTCTTTGTAGTTGCTCAGAGAAATGCTGATCTTTTTTTGTTTCAAGTCAGTTAATGCAGATCCCTCACTCCCCCGTACTTGTTATGCAGAGGGCTATATGGCCAGTATAAAGTAATACAAATCTATCTACCTTCCAATAGCTGTATACACTTATGCTTTCTGACAATTTGGGACTGTAATTCCCTTGCATAATCCTAACATTATTACTACCCAGCATTTCCATTCCTATGACAATATACATTCTGTAAGAAGAATAAGATTACAGTATACAATTTACCATACCATTTATTGATTTCCACATCATTTTGACATCTGTATGCTATACTGAAACAGAGAAGACTATAAAGAACTCCTGTGTAGAATTACTTCAGTAATTCTTGGTTTTGGTCCTTCTAGACCAAGAAAACATCCTCTGAGCATTGAAAGACTTACATGAAAGGAAGTTAACTTCTGGAAGTGACACTCACTTTTCTTTTGGCTACTGGCAAAAGACTGTAAGAGTATTGTCTTCTTTGGAATAACATTTTTTTTCAGGATGTTCTACACAGGTTCTGGCCCTTGCTGCTGCTGCCAGTAAGAAATATGAGAGATCACAGTCTGGCCTCAAAAATCAGTTCAAGACCCAGTTTGAATCCTGCAGAGGGAAAGATTAAAGCCCCTCAGACAGAAGAAATCAAATTTTATGTTAGACCTACATAAACTCCATAGTTCTCTGATTGTCCTGTTAAGTTTAGCTTTCTCATGGGCACACTTACACTAGAATTTATCTTGAAGATGTTTCAGCCTCCTCTTCTGCCCCTGCTCCCTTCATGGTTTCCTTCACCCTCTAACCGTGTTCTCCAACCACACCTTGTGGCGTGGAGGCCAACCTAAGCACGCCGCTTTTGGTCTTACACTGGAGCTTCCATTTGTTATCTTAAAATTTATATTTCATAGCTAATCAGTTTTGCCAAGAAGTTTTTTATCTGGATGACAGCCAAGTGCCATGAATTCTAAGTTTTAACCTGCAGAAACCAGTCACAAGAATTAGAGACATAATTCACTTCCCTGCATAAATCCGTTTCACCAGGCTGCCTTAATGCTAGTAAATGTTTATCTAACATAAGGTTTTCTCTTTTTTTGTGATCATGTGTTTCAAAGTAGTGAGCCAGAAAGCAGAACATATATTTCATCAGGAAATCATAAGAATTGTACGCAGACTGATCCCTGCTTTGAAATTTTAGCCTGGAGTGCCCAAAAGTCGTTGGAAAGTAAAAAGCAGGTATGTGAAACACAACTGTTGCTTCAGGTAAAAATAAGTGAGCTTCAATCCCTAAGGAAGCTGCATCTAGGAAAGAGGTAAATTAGTTGCTCCCTCAACACTAAACAAAGTTCAAGGGTAATTCACAAGCACCAGCAGCAGGTAGAAAAGTTAATTCTTGGCAACGAAGAGGGATGGAAAGTTCAGAAATCGTTTGCAAATCCAGACTCAGGTTATCATTTGGGTGATTGGTTTTTATCAGGGATCCCAGAAAGCCTAGAGTCTTTGCTTAGATTAAGTCCTGCTCATTGCAATGGGATTTTGCCTGATCAGACAGAGGAGCACGTGTGAAGCTCCATCAGTACCATACTCACACAAATGAGCAGGGAGGTGGGAGGGATGGAGCATACACCTACATACGGAGTCAATCTTGAGACAGACTGAACCATCAGAGAAAGGCCTTCCAGAGGAAAAGTACCCCCATGGCAAGGAGCTAGGAACATCTCTCCTTGCTATTCAACCTTGCCAGGTGCAAAGGCCTCAGGGCTACAGTAAAGACTGGGGGGGCAGAGTATAAGGGACGTGTTACTCCCAGCTGTTTCAGTTGGTCTGAGCTAGAGTATAAAATGAAACAATACGATGCCCTGGCAAACCCTGTACTGTACTCCCCATGGAAATAACCTCATATCAAGGCATAGTGAGGCATTACACCTAAATCAATACATGTACAATTAGACCTTTAGATTAACTTTTGGATAGTGGGCTTGAATTAATTTTATTGAAGGACAACATTCTGTGGAGATATTGGTGAGGTTAGGAAAAAGAAATTGATCAGTTTTCATTAGAGCCCTGTGAGCTTTGTTGCTTCTCTATTTTCCAAATACTGCTTTAAAAAAATTAATTAAAACCCAACAGTTTATAGAGGTTTATACTGATTATACATCCCACATTGATTTTTTTCAGGTGATGAGGTACAGGCTCCTGCATCCTGGCAAAGCTCCAAGATGGATAATTGCATTGCCTTGCCAAGTTTTAATTGACTGAGGTGTTCTTCTTAACTTTCCCTTCTAAATTACTGTGCATTGTTGTGGATTGTTAATTACTGACCACACATCCTCAGAGGAGGCTAACTTGCAGAGGTACCATACTGCCCCACTGTAATCCAGGAAAGAACTAAAGCTAAAGCTTTCATATATGTCTAAAAGAAAAATGTTGGCAGGGCAGGACTGCTGGAGTGCCGTCATCTAAGCTTCACTTCTCCTCTTTCCTCATGCATTTAAAATAATTATCAACATAGACTGACAACACAGCCCTTACCGCTTGTGTGCATGTTCTAAGTGAAGAAAGAACAGATTAGTGCACAATTCCCCAGCTTCTCGGTGGTCTGCTGATGTTGTAGTGATTTGGAGGCATTTCTGTGAAGATTCCAAAGGTCTAATTGGAGAAGTCTCAGAATACTCCTGCTGGGGTGGGAGAGGGATATCTGTCTGGTTTTGTTTTCCAGAGAAATGTTAGTTTGTTCTAACCAAAACTGTTTGTGAAACAGGAGTATAAATCTTTCATCTCAAACTATTTTAAGATAGATACCAAAAATGTCCTTTTTTCAAGATTTCAGATTAGGAAATTAGGCAAAGAGGAGGAGAAAATAAACAAAGTATAATCAATTTTGTGTTATAAAATTTTAGAAAAAAAAATCTAGAAGAAAGAAGAAAAAAACATCCCTGGAGGTGTTCAAGACCAGGCTGGATGAGGCTTTGAGCAACCTGGTCTAGTGGAAGGTGTCCCTGCCCATGGCAAAGGGGTTGGAACTTGATGATCTTTAAGGTCCTTCCCAACCCAAACCATTCTATGATTCTATGCTATCAAAATAAAGCATTTCCAAAACATTTAGAGAAACTTGTGTAACATAAGCAATTTTTTTTGCTTGATTGCTCAACCCAGAATATTGTAATTTCAGGTTTTTAACCAACCCAGTATACGGAAAAAATGAACACAATTCTGAGAAATCAGGGAAGTTATATCTTTCTTACCTACAAAAATAACAATTTTATTTTTATATGACCATATTTATTTCAAGCTAAAGTCCAGAGTTCAAGCTAAGTAAGATCACTTATTTGTAAATCTGCGCATACATATATAACTAATAAGTATGTAAAAAAACACTTGTGTAGAAATTTATATATATAGTTGTATAGGTAACAAAACATTTTTTTATATACTGCTGTTAATCAGTGAGAGTTTGAGTACCCGACCCAGATAACTTATGATTTGGAGCTCCCTCCCCCAAAAGACACATGAAGAGGGAATAATAAATAACATGTGAGGGAATAAGAGATTCCTCAAGTTGCTGAGATCCTTAATCTTAAAACTACACAGATTTTGAGTGAAACGTTTGTATACCCTCTAGTAAGGCCTTCTTTCCTACTCTAGAGCTTCAAGGTTGGGCTTATGTAAACCAAGCAAGTCCTGAGCAGTTCGGGTGGGGGAAAGGTTTATCTTTTGCTGTTTGCATGATTTAAGGCATGTTCTTTGACCAGCATTCAGTATTTTAGGCACTGTGCTATGACACCCCTCTCCCTTCTGCGGAAACCAGAGAAGACAGTAAATGCCCGAAGCAGATTTGAAACCAAGGTTGCTAAAGCATAAACAGACCAAGGAGGAGGAAGAAATTGCTCCTGAAGAGCAATTACTACAGAAAAACTATGACCACATGCAAATTCTCCAGGAAGCTGCAAAACCTGCTTCAGGTTGTTGAAGAGTTCATCTACCTTTTATTCCCCCTGTTTCCTAAGAAAAGAAAAACAATACATTTATTGAGCAGAATTATTTTAAATGATTGAGGAATCTCCCTTCAGGATCCCAACCAGTTGTTTCATTGGCAAATGAAGCCCCTTTTTCATTACTCTTCAAAGATCCCTCCATTTCAATTCTGCTTGTTCGCATTCTGCTTCAAATGATACCCCACTGAGCTGACCACATGCAGGACTGTGTTCCAAGACCTCTTTTTTTAATAAAAATTCTCTTTCAGTGTCTCCACACCATGAAACAAATCACATAGCCTCATAAGCCATCAGACAATCCTTTCAGTTTCTCGAGCAGGCGAACTGAGCCTTTTTCATCTGATTAATTCAACAAGCAAGCTGATCTGGGAAGCATAAAAAGCTTCTGAGGCAGGATGAGAATCAGCAGCTCATATTTCATAATGGCATCACTAATGCCCCAAATTAAGTGCTGAGGCTGTTTTGCTTGGCAATATCATTTCATGTTAATTTTGGATGGGACCGAAAATGAAGTTGTAATCTCTCTCTGTCATGCTGCGACTATTTCCTTGACCATCTTAAGTGCTGCATTTTATGAGGATGTAGCTGTTACTGCTGGGTATGGAAACCACTATACGAGTAAAACCTCCTTCAGTTCCTGCTCCAGAGTTTACAGATTCATATGTTCACTCCTCAGAGAGGGCACCCTTGTTGAGCACCATGGTGGGGCTGGCCAGGAGGACGCAGAGAGGAGTAACTTGCAGGGCTGGCGCAAGGTGAGCCCCATATTCAATGAATTTTACCTCAGCCTCCAAGGGAAAAGGAATCCTTCAAATAAGTTGAAAGCACAGGTCTCACGTTCTACACTGGTAATGCTGCACCAGGTCACCTCTCCTCACCGGTAATTAGCTGCTCTGTTCAGTTTGTTGGAGGAAAGACTTTAAGAGAAAGAAGTTTGATTCTTTGAAAAGCAAAAGCAGCTTTTCTCTCTCACATTGTATGTTGTTTTGCCAGCTCCAGTTGTCTTTTGGTAATTTTTAATGTTTTCCTGTTTTGTAAATTCAAGCTGTGGTTTTTATTGACCATGTGCTACTCAACGTGAATGAGTGCTACTGGTCAACATATCAGTACTTCTGTTCTGAGATCCTAAAACGAGATGCCTAACCTTATACATAAGAATTATTACATTTTCACTAATTTACAAAGATAACGAACCAGTTAATGTTACAATTTTTTAAACCATTTACTCAGGTTTGCTGAATCTTGTGTTGTTTGAGGGCCACAGTCAATCAATATTCATATTTATAAAGATATGTATTTTTTTAATACTGAAATATTTTTATTGGTCTTGGTTTTCACAGAAGAGTGGTTTTTTTCTCCCTCAGAGCCTGTCCCCTTGTCAGCTTCAATTTATCTCAACCAAAATGATCATGTTCCCAGCTATGAACTCTACATTTATTTCATAGACCCATAAAAGGTCAAGACCTTAGATTTTTTTTTTTTAATCTATGCCATTGTGATTTTAACAGAGCCTAAAGGATCAACAAGACCAAATTAAAAGAAGAGAACATAATTGAGTGTTCATTCACTTCAAATCTTTGGATACTGCAGTTCCAATTTAAAATAAGCACACGTTGGTAAGCAAGTCAAACACAGAACTGCACATGGTATCATTTTTATTAAGGCTGGCCACTTCAGAGTACATTTTTTACCTTCATTAAAATATTTTAATCTATATCTTTAAGTATATAAAACATCAAAGTTTCATTCTGCCACTACTATCTCAGAAAGAGATCAACTCTCAGTAAGACCCTTGCCATTTTCTTTGATCTTGTACAGACCTGGGGATTTTAAGCCTGATGTTGACTCTTTAAAGAATTTTAGAACTAATTGCTTAATGTTTTTATTGTGTCCTCTTTTCTAATTTAATATGATGTTCTATGAAGTTGTTACAGACTGCGATCTCTGTATTATATTTTTGCAGTTACTGGTGACATACTTCTAGTGAAATTTCAAGGCAAAGGGAATAATTTAAAATGTTCCTTAGTTTGTTAATAAGAACTTCTTTCTGGTGATCCTCTGTAACTTTGTCTGGGCTATAACTTTTATTCTGCACATATATAATCTTGCAATGAAATACATAACTTTTTTTGTCTACTTATATTTAGCTGATATTTTGAGCTCGTGGCTTAATTCAGTATAAATTACTCCATATCTGAACCAGAAGAACATGTCTGTTGTTTTTAAACTGCCTAAAATGCTGTTGAGCATTTTATACCCGGGCATAAATCTGGATTCTGCTGAAGGCAATAGCAAGTTCCCATCAACCTTAACAGAATCAAAGTTTTCCTGAAGTGTTCCGAGTACCAGCAGGACTTGCCCAAAGCAGCCTTTGGTGCAGTACGTTTAGACACGCCACTTTTCCTCTCCACGGAAAAAATGCCCCTCTCGCTGACATTCGTGACTGAACCCACTTTAGCTCTTTCCCAGTACACCAGAAATGCAGGCTAGCTCAATGGAGTGCTAAAGGCTCCAAGGGATATTTTGTGCCAAGAGTGGTTTTCACCAGCTCCTAGCTGCAGTTTACAGAGGGATTATCTCACTGATTTATACTTCCTTAGAAACTGCTGTTTCTTGGACAGATACCCCACGGAAAACAGCTAGTCCAGTTCCACCCTGTCAGAACTAAAGGGACCTGTTTATACACCATGGCTAATTGTAATTGATTAATATGTGAAGAGGTAAAGCCTGATGTGTGCAAGTGTCTAATTCCAAATCGTTTTAATCTAGGGAGAGCGGAGAGGAGGGAAAGCTTCATTCAGGCTGAGTGTAATGAAGGGGGACAAAAAGCATAACTGAAATCTGTGCTCTGCAGGACAGACCAACCTCAGCAGATGGGAGCATTCTGCACTTTCCCATGAAAGATTCTTTAAAATAGAAGCTTCAAACACACAGACCGCAATAACCTTCACTCTCGGTGACAAAAATCACAAATAACCACGGCAAGAGTGGCAGTTGAGAGAAACCTTTTGCCAGGAGCAGATTAATATAGCATTCTGGGGTTTGCTCTTATCAGAGTAAACAGAAACAGATGAGGATCCGAGAAGCCCAGACTGTAAATCTAAGTAACAATCAGAAGGCACACTCCAGTAAATTGAGGAGAATAATACAATTTCTGCTCTTTCAACTCAATGCTTCCTCTGCTCTTCAGTCACTTCATCTTTGTCTCTTATCTTAGCCAACTCACATTAGTGTTCTGGTATTTCAGCTACAAGATTCTGCATCATTCAAGGTACCTTGACAACTTTTAGATACCTTTCAGGCAGAAATTTCTGATGGCTCAAAGCATATATCGAACTCAAATAACAAAATCTTTGAGCTTTAGTTGACAATGTTGTCACAGTATGTTTTCTGCCTAGATCTGGATTTTCCTTGACAAAATGAGAGAAATGAAAACAGATTTGTGTGCTAATCCAGTCTTATTTTAATTTTACGAAGGGCATGTGGGAAGGTGCTGATGATGAATAAATAAAAGTAGCATGCCAAGTAAATATTATTCATTTATAGTCACATATGTACTAGTGGGCGCATCTTTGGATTTCAAACCTCATCCAGATGGAAAAACATCTGGAATTGAAAAAATATCAGGCAAACAGTGCAATATCTGAACGTCTAATTTTGTTTTTTTCTTGGACTGATAGTTCTGTAAAAACTGCAAAGAGAAAGATCAGAATGCAAATCAAGGTATACATACTGGATTGTGTATGCATTTAAAAATTTACTTCAAGTTTAAAGATGCTAATATTACCTGCCTGGATTCTGGGTGCTATATTTATTATTGTAATATTTTAATATCATTTCAGTTCCACTCCTGTTTTGGCGTGGTTGTCTTGTTCCTACACAGGAAGGATTTTTGAAATATTGAATTCTGAGTACAAGTGGCCATTCATGCTTCTCAGGCTTTTTAATGAGCAAAATAGACATGCTTAGTGTTTTCATTTTATCTTCTATACGTGACAGATCAGGCATTACACTAAATGCTTTCATATGGGGTCCACAACTCATTTATTTACTGCTAAGGCATAGTTAATAAAATGTCAACAATTCTAATCATAGTTATCTTTAACAAATACCATAAATATTAAATTACGTGACTAATACATCAGCATTCATTACGTGGTCTTTACACTAGAAACATTTAAAGGTAAATGTCACTCCAAACCAGTTTGATTTTCAGTCTGTAGTCACAGTTCTGCATAAATGCCTCATAACAAGAAATTAGACATTAGACAATTTCCTATGACTTGACGTCATTAAAATGGGGGGTTGTACATACAGCTTTTGCAGACTTCAGGATATTTTTTACTGATTTTCTTTCCATGCAGTTAAAGTTATCCAAGAGAAAAATGCCCTCAGTATGAAAAAAAACCTTTCTCTTCCCTACTGAAATTTCCACACTTAATTTTATTTCTTTTTGTAAGTATGTATTGTTAAATACTTTTTGAAAATAGGTATGTACTTGTTGGGTCTTTCCATAAGACTAAATAGAACTATTGCATGGAAAAGCTATAAACCGTCTCCCACAAAGTAGACACTTTTTACTAAGGATTTTTTTCTATTTTACACTATTTCACATCTCTGATGTCACCAAAAGATTGTATTCCACAACTGTTACTTAGCTACCATGAATTATTACTTTTAAAAAAACCAAGGAAAACATCAAAAGATTTTTAATTAAGAAAATTCATGACAACATTTAGTTCCTCCAGCATTTAGTTCAACATCCTTTACTTTTTATTTTAATAGCTTAATTGAGAGCTATAAAAAAATCCCAGTTAAGAATTTTAAACTCCTCAGTTGTTACATGAGAACATTAAAATACATCCCTAGCAAAAGATTTCCCACCATAAAATAGCAAGCTCAGAGACAAAAATAAAGACACCTCACACAAGAACTAACAGCTACAGAGCTTGCATGGCTGAAGAGAAGGGTTTTTCCTGTTGGTCAGCTGTTGACAACACCTACAAGGTACATATTCTCATAAATCCCAAATTCTGAGTGAATGTAGAGGGGCAGGATCCATTTCTAGGAAGAGGATTCTGTTAGAGGATTAGTATATGATGGTATATTAGTATATAACAAAGAATATTCATTTATTATTATGAATGTTTCAACAGGCTAAAGAATATGTCATAGAACAAGAAAGTCCGATTAAAAAAATTCCCTGCAGACACTCAGTATCAACTGTTTTTCTATCAATATGTTCTACACCTTGAAAATGCTTGGGTGTGTGCTTGTTTTTAAGGATTTCTATACCTGCACTTAATGCTTATAAACTCTAGACATGGGGACATTTCTGAAGACACAAAATGCACTTGCATATTCTTTGAAAGTGAATTTAGCTTCCCAGCTCAAATTTGGTCCCTGGATATAGCTTTTCATTGAAGAGTCTAGAAGTTTGGCTTTGGTTGGTTTCTTAACAAATGTTGAACTCTCCATTATTTCAGCATTCCAGGTGACGATAATGATGGACATGCATGTATTTTCAAATGGTCCCTAATTTTTAGTATCCCATCAAATAATCTCTGTTCTGAGATCAAGTGGTATCAGTCCTGATTTTAAGAATACATCAGTCTTAACAGCAGCAACAAGAATGTTGTTGATAATTTTAAAAGCTATATTATTAATAAAGGGCAAACAAGAATGCCCCGCCAGCCTCCGTGCACATTTTGGTATCCAAGAGAACAGAAATAGCACTGTTAGTGTATGAGACCAAATACCTTGTCTGTTTAAAGCATGTAGTTTAATCTGTCATAAAACCAGCAGAAAACTAACTCAACCTCAGAGAAATTTCAAATACTTATTTTTTAATGGGGAAACTTAAGTGTATGAAGACATTTAAAAGAATAATTGAGAGCTATAATGCTACTGATTCCAAAAGTACTTTACAATGACAACTCTCAAGTTAGTTAAATTTTCTGATTTCTAAATAAGATACAAGATTAAGTGATTCAGGGGAAATAACCGATTTTCTACCCAAACCCACACAAAAATTATTTGGTTATAAAACTTTAACAGATCCATTTATGTACTAAATTATTTAAGCAAATGTACTGCTTCCAAATTGTATTGTTTTGCAGGGTTTCTCTTGGAACCTTTGTCATTTATCATACATGTACTTCTGTCTTTTTTCTACTCAGAAGCACAGCATGAAAAAACTTCATTTCACATTGAAACATCACTATGTGGAACCGTGTGATGAAATGAGACACAGGAGGAGAGTTGGTGTTATATTCTGGTAAACAGTTAGTCTACAGGAATGATAGCATTTTATGCTGTGACTGATATATCAATTGTGAGTCCTAAAATATGACTGATCTGGAAGCAGGAGTTCTGCCTACGATAAACCGTATGCATGTGAAAGATTAGAGGTAACATGCCTAAACCTGCTGGGAGGTCACAACCTAAAGCTCATCTAGAAGTTAATATAACGATGCAATAAATTCTGGGAAAATTATATCTCAAGTATACTTAAAGATAATATTGCTCTACTAAATAGAGCAATACTAACAACTAAGACCCTGAGCTTGTAGATAAGCCCCTGACATCATTTACATGCTTTGTGTGAATGAGCAGTTCCAATAAAGATCTACATTAAAAGCAAGTGTCTAAATGTTTGCAGGTTCAGTACAGGGAACTCTGCAGAGCAAAGAAGGAAAATCTGGCCCATTTACTGCGTGGGATTTCAAGAGCTACATGGTATTATCACATTAAGAAACACTGATCTGAAGTGTTTAGTATTTTTTAAAAGCTAAAGAGAAATTTGCTAAATATTATTTTAATAACCTGCTGGATGAAATGGGGAAGTGTGCTCACGGTTATTTGAAAATATGAATTTACTCATTTTGGTCCACTTAAGTACATTAATAATTTCCCAGGGCTTTGTTAACACAAAGCTTGGCCTTCCACATGATCCCACAGAAAACACTGGCACTTCTTCAAAAGCCAAGAGTCTTTCGAGTGGACCCGATTCAATTATGTACATGAGTATGTGTTCAGGTCTTTAACAGAGCAGGGAACAATTCATTGCCCTGAAGCATATAGCAGGAAGGATGACAAGAATCCAATCTTTAGACACCAACCATGCACTGAATTTTTTTATATAAAAAGATTTTTGCATCTCTTGGGTTCACTGTATGTGTGACAAACTGAAGATGAGTGGGGAGATAGATCTGGCATCATAACCTACACTTAAGTGTAGAAACAACACACCAGTGTTCAAGTCTAAAAAAAAGAACTGTAAAGAGGTGTTGTTTTTCATGTGTAAGATTTGAACTCATTCAAAGCTGCTCTGTTTCCTAATCTCATTTAGAGAAAAGTGTTTCTCCTTGTACACGGGCTGTGAAAAGACAGGTGGAAAAGAAGACTGTTGATTAGAAGAGATGTTTCTGAAACGCTGTCAGTTGAATCTTCCCTGTCTGAAATTTACATCTTCTTCCATTACCAGCTATATATTTGCCTACTGTGGCACTATTATAATCAGTGGAATCCTTACTCTTGCCTTCAGTGAGCAGAAGATCAATACCTAGAAGTGACCACAAGATTCTCTCTTTCTCTCCTCAACAGTGATTTTAAAAACTTTTGAAATATATCACTGCTTCTTTAATCATTTTCACATATGCACTACTTTACTTCTCTCGAAATAAAGAAAAATCCTAATCATCCCTTATAATGGAAAATAAAACCTGATTTAATTTCTAGCGGTTATTGAAAATTATGCAAATTAGGTTAGGAATATTATTAGATATTTTTTAGAAATGCTTAAGATCAAGTGTTTTCTGTTTAATAACAACGTTCTTCTGATTGTTAAAACGGTATTGGAGCAGTGCTGAAACACGTATAAACCTTAACACAGTTTCATGTCACAGGAGATGTCACTACAAGGAGTCCAGCCACTGACAGAAGGAGCCTCAAAAAGAAGAGTTTTAATTAAATTATTAATAACCAAGAAAAGTGAGAGGTAACACATGAGAAAGAATGCTAGCTAGGTGCCGTGCCATATTAGGGAGAGAGAAACACTCCCCAGAGCTCAATGCCTGGCGGTTTATGGACACACAGGCACTGTTTCAGCCTGTGCACACAGTGCTGCACAGCCACCACTGATGGCAACCCGCTTGAGCTGACAATGGACAACTGTCCTGAGTCATGGGGACATTAGCCACCTCTGTCTGACCAATGTGACAGCTCATACCACTGCTCAGCACAGGCAAAGCAGCCTCCTTGTCCCTAAACCTTCAAGATAGCTTGTGCCTTCGCTCTGTCCCAGTTTCTCCCTTGTTAATCCAGGCAGCTGAAACTGGCTGCATTGCCTTCCCTTTGGTTTCTGTCCCCAAGCAAGTGCACATGGAAGAAGGGATCACTTTGGATCCTGTTAATTGATTGATCCTTCTGTACAGCAGGCAGCCAGAGTCACCAATGAAACAAAACTCAGGCTAGCGATAGCCAGACAGAGCCACAGGTGAGTGGCCAATATCACTCAGAGCAACTTACGCAGGAAATATAGCATTATAAACAGCCATGAACTAATTTATTGTCTGTGAGTAATTCACTGGGGTTTTTTAGATGACAGGAATGGCATAAGCCACAATTTAACTGCCTCTGTAGTAATGGAAGTAAAGGAAAGCAAGTGAGGCAGGGAATGGGGCACATCCTCTACTGCACCAACAAAGAAAAGCTGAACCTTCTCTGCCCAATGTGAAGACAAATGACCTTTCCAAAACATCGCATCCCAAGTGACGAAGGACTGCCCACTGTCCTTCTGTGTTGGGGCAGGAGCAGCACAGGTACCAGGGCTATACACCATGAGGAGTCACCACAATGAGATAAATCTCTGCTCCAGGGGGAGAGAAGCACCAACCAAATAGGTACTCCTACCGAAAGAGCAAGAAGACAACACTCTCTGCATTTGCTATCCCTGTTTATATAGCAGAAGTCTAACACAGAGGACGAAGAGCCAGACAAATGTAGCAATAAGAATTAGCTTCCCATCTTGTAGACAAAAGCAGGAACAATCTTAAATTTGCTCACATGCTCTCAATGCAGCACAACGGAGAGTCTGTATTTTAGAAAACACTTCAGTTGTTTTCACAGCAGGATTGAAGTAACTAGAAGGGCTTGCCTTCAGCTCCAGTGTTAATACCATGTTCATCAGCTAATTCTTTGCTTAAATGTGCAGAAACTATCTTTCATTGTACACGGGGAATTTGCATACATAGAACTAAACAGAGTGGTACAAAATGTTTATTATCCACCTCTTGCAAGCTGAGCTTTTCTTCCACTGAAACAAAATCCATCAGCCTTTAAATTTGCTTATATTTATGAAATGAAAAGTACTGTCTCTGTCAGACTACATTTCCTTCTCATTTATTAGCATCTTAATAATCAAGTGTTCAACATAGCAAATCAGAGTGACGCAGGCCAACTTTTACTTCTTCATGCAGAGTATGAAGCATTCTCACAGTACAACCTTCCTGCAAATGTCTGTTCATTGCCAAGTCTTGCACTACAGTACACTTTAATTAGGCCACAGAAAGCTGATGTCCTGCATGCTTCCCAGGTGCACACATTTTCAAATAAATATTATGGGCCAAATCCTGCTCCCAGTGCATACAAAGCATTTGAAGCCAATCAAAAAAATTAGAATCATAGAATTTATTTTCATTAAACACTAATATACTGTTCACATAAGAACACCGTTGTCAGAATAATAAGATACTTTATAGCTAGTAGGTAAGCTATGAATCGTTTAGTATCTGATACAGCTCAGAAATATTTAATGTTCAAATGTATATATCTCTATTACTAGCCAAAAGAAAACAGAAAACTCTGTAACTCTAGAAATATATAGAAAGAAAGAGATGTACACACGTACCTGGCTTAGAGACACACACCTGTGCAATTCAGTAACAAGTTGTACTTTTCATGTCCCACTTCATCTGCACTACTCCATGGCTATTTAGTGCAGCCCTCAAAGCCTGTCAGAAAAAAACTCTTTCTACAACTTATAAATATAGAAATCTATCTCCCCTTCCAGAGCTATGTTTAAGTCCAGCATTATTCCCTGCAGTAGGAGCTGGTTATGAGCGTTTAGAAATTCTGCAGAAGGGCCACACCGTAGTCCACACTTTGCAGGGTCTGTTTACCCCGGTTAAACCCAGCACAGCAAAACCCTGGAGCACAGGCAGGGTCTTAGCCACGATGGTAATACAAAGAAATGACAGTAGTAATGCTTCTATCCCTGAAAGAACCTGAGATATTACATCTTTATATTGCTTTATGCACAGAACCCTACTTTGTAGAATCATAGTCTATTCATAACATTTTATGGAGAGTAAAGTTACTTTCCCTCAGTTGGCTTGTAATGCTGGACACCTGCCTTGCAGATGGGGGAGAGATGGAAAAAAAATCAAATCAAAAGTATTTTTAAGCTCCCTAAAATCATTTAATAACTTTCTATGCAATCTGTGGCACCTCTTAAACACAAAATGATGAGGTGCCTGGTTCGCAAGCACTATTCTGGAATGCGGCTGCTTAAATTACCTCTCAGCCCCCACAGATTGTGAGCCTTTCCCAAGATAACCCACAGACAGCACCCGATGGCGGTCCACAGCCTTTGTGCGGCTTAGGGAGAGCTGAGGTCCCCTTCCACAGGAAAGCACAGAGCCTGCTATCCCACTCCAGCACCTGCTTTTAGATGTAGAAGGGACCGAGACTGAGAGTTTCAGTGTTGCAATGACTATGAGTCCTTCCCACTCCTGACAAAAGCCACACAGAGAGAAGATATAAAGAGCAAATTAAAGGGATTTCTGTTGTCTGTCCTGGGAGTGAGGGTGTGGGCTGGGCAGGGGTGGCTGTGCCCCACTGCCTTCCCTGGCTGCTGGCTGACACGGTCCCTCCTCCACACCCCTCACACTACAGAGGTGAGAAACCCTATGGTGGGGGCACAGGTTCCTGGTTTTTAGAAATCACAAAGTTTCATGCTCAGTTTTTCCCCAAGCCCTCTCACTACAAGCTCTACAAGTTTGCTCTTTTCCCTTCCTGTGTACCAGTCGTGACTGGGCAGTTACCATCTGTGGGCATCGCTTCTGTCTGGACGGATGGAGTTCTTTTCTCCATTGCACTGCCATGCCCAGGCCGTCCCCACAGCTCCCCAGCAGGGTAACTGAAACACCTGAAAGGAACAGCTCCTGCTTGGCAAACTCACACGTGCCTTCTTACTGGGAGCTGCCGGCCACCATCCTTCCCTCACAGAGGATTTCAGAGACAGGAGAAAAGTCTAGCAATGCCTTCAGGTCACTCCTGCACAGAGAAAGCAGTCAGGAGAGAGTCTCTCCCTCCTCCTGCCACATCACAGCGTGCCTGTGGCTCCCTGAGTGTTTCTCAACCCAGCTCAGAGCACAGAGGTGAAGCAGGACCTGCCCAGGGCTCCT
>VZTO01019298.1:155049-270049 GCA_013400615.1 Syrrhaptes paradoxus | reverse complement strand
CTAAATCGAAGCATTAAAGAACACCAAAGGCCTAATTTAATGCAAAAAAACCAAGTGCTCCAAGTGGATCTATTTTACAGTGAATTAATAATGCAGATTTATACAGAATGTGATGTATTGAGTGCTTTGTTTTTACAGGGACATCAAAACCACTTTTTCCGCCATCACAAAACATTAGATTTAGTTATCTGGCTGGTATTTTCTCAATGCTTTTCTTTTTGGTCCAAAAAAACTGTTAATTACTGGAATAATAGTTTGGACTAACTTGTAATTATAAACTATAAAGTATACTATGTTATACTGTCTCACTCTCAGTCCCGCACACACATAGATTAGCGTATTGCTGTATACACACATTATATCAGACCTATTACACAATTAAGTATGATTATTTAGGCACATAATCCTTTTTATTAAGTCTT
Organism: Syrrhaptes paradoxus; assembly: GCA_013400615.1. Lineage (NCBI taxonomy): Eukaryota > Metazoa > Chordata > Aves > Pterocliformes > Pteroclidae > Syrrhaptes > Syrrhaptes paradoxus. The sequence continues at coordinate 269,627 of VZTO01019298.1, read as the reverse complement.
ATTACTAATGGCACCATTGTTGAGTTGTTAACACTGAAAAACACTGGGGTTTACCAGAAAGTACAGTAGGTGGCATGCGATATCTCTTCTTTTAACAGAACTTCTCTTTTATTAGACATAGTGGATATTTAAAGTGTTGACATTAATTGCAGGAAGCCTCACATCACAACATTTGGTTGTTTGTTCCCATCTAGGTAAAAATCGAGTTGCCCTGTGTAGCTAAGTTTTATGCTATTTTTACATTTTATCTGCAATTCCTGCTAAAAAGAAAACCTAATCAAAGAGTATCCATACATACCACACGGGTAACATCTTATCTCCCTTTTATTTTTGCAGATCAGCTATTTATTACACAAGTATTTTTAGCAACTAAAACCTGGTTTGCAATGTGTTTCAGATGAAGTGTATTACAAAAAATTCACAGGAATTGTCAGATGATATTTTAGCTAAGAAACATTTGAGGAGGAGGAAAACCATTCCTTTCAGACCTTTAACAGATGTTCAAATACAGGGGTATAGTCTTGTACCAGGGAAGCCAACTGGATGTTTGCCACTGCCTTTAGTAAAAACTGCTTTTGAAAAACCTGAAATCATTAAAAAATATAGCTAATAATCCCAAAATAAACAGCACAGGAAGGAGTGAATGAAAGTGTTCTTACTGGTCTGGTTCCTTTCAGTGATGATGTGTGCACCAAGGTCAAAGTAGACAGAGGTGGAGAGTTTACTAGCAGGAAAAAAGAAAAAAAGAAAAAAAGATTGCAACTCCTCAGGCACTACTGCTGCATTTAGATGCTTCTAAATAGGCCAAGTTATAAGCTTCAAATTTGATTGTTTTCTTTGCAGTATAGTGGGTCATTTTCTAGACCATACAGAAACAAGAACTTCAGCTTGAAGTTTATATGATCGCAGCTACTTTATCTATATATATAATTCTGCATGTTTATGGCCCATCATTCATTTTCCACAACCAGGTTTTATTTTCTTTCTTTCTAGCACTTAAGTTGTAGATGTTGTTATATTATTCTAATTTGTAGAAAGATTAAATACTTTATGTATACAAATGCTACCTTAGCAGAAACAAATGTTTTGTTCTAAGATTAGGAATTTCATCATTCGAGAAAATGAATCTGGTTGTCTACCTCTGCCAGGGAAAGCAAAAATGTAAGTCCCCTATAAGGCCAGGATTACCCCTATTGATATTTATAGTAATAAACCAGACAGCATGGCTCATGCACCAGACTGGGAAACAGACCAAATATCTAAATGCTGATGTCAGTAGAATCCCCAGGTTAAATATCGTAAATTTATTTCTATTATGTATTACAAAAGGCACCCTTCCTCATTAATTTTACTGAAGTCTCCAGATGGGAAACAAAATATTAATTTTGCTCAGCCTTAGGCATTGTTGACTGTTAAGGTACTCACTAAATCACTGATCTTATACACATTAATATTAGATTTCCACTATAAAAATTTAAGACCCATGGGTATAGGGTTCAGTTTGTCATAAGTATAATTAATTGTTTTCAGAAATGATTAATTTGTCAGAATAGCAAACATATATATTGGGCAGGCAAGACTCCTGAGCAAGCTAACCTACCTTAAAGTCATGGTAATACTCATGGAATTATGCAAATTAATTGAGTCTTTCAATGTTGCATAAAATGCTACTACTAGTACAATGCATGGAACATTAGGCTGTTCATCCAACAAAAAAGTTGCATTTTAAAGGCAGGCATCTTTACAAGAGAGTCCTTATGGCAAAGGTCCTTAGAAGTACAATCTATTTTTCTTCAAAGTGATAGACTTTCAACCATTACACAGAAGTTGTTTTTCTTTATTACAATTTTTAAAGCAACCCTCAAGAAAAGAAAAAACTGCTGGCCTTGAGACAAAGGAACCTACAGGATTTGCACTCTGAACTGATGCTGGGGGGAAATGGTATATGTCCTAGCAATAAGTTTTACTAGTAAAACCTCATTTACAAGCCTGGGAACTCATGATACACTACATTAAAATCCAAAAAGATTAACTTAATTATGCAAATTAAATTTACTGTTTATCTTCTAAATAGTAAAAGTCATTGTCAATGTTGAAATAGCCAAATTATTCTAAACACATTTATTTCCCTCCAAAGTGGACTACACATATATTTGAAATTCCTGTGCAGTTAATAATTATCTAGAAAGCCCATTCAAACATAGAGTTATGCTCCTCACTGGCCAAAATTTTTATTTTTATGCCTACTAGTAGTGTGTGGTTATCAATGAACTGGATACATCAATGCAGCAAATAAAAATATTCACATCAAATATAATCACCTTTAATATCCATAGATTATTTTGCCTGTGATTAAGTAGTCCTAATAAAATGTTACCTAACAAACCACTTGGAACACCCTGGATATTCACCCTGCTAACTCTATTTTTTCACTCCTAAAAGCACTAGTTGTGAAATAAGATACATTCAAAATATATAAAAAGCTATTTTGGGGATAAAGAAAATCTTCTCTCATGGCTGAAAATCTCTCTCCTAAATCCCACGGAGCCCCACAGAGCTGATTCTGATCTTCACCCATTTTATTCAAATGTCACCAACTGACTTTAGTGGTCATTCCTATTATATGTGGCCGTAAATACTATCAGAATTACCATGTACACCAAAACACAGGTAGACTAGGAGTGCAACATCCATTCTGGCACACTACAGAATAGTGCAGAGCCATTAGACAAATGTACTACTGAATCAATTATTATGGTTTGAGGCAACAACTTCTGGCCTTGGACTAATAGACAAGTATTAATTTCAATCTCTCCAGTGTCAATAGTCTTGCTATTAACACATATATCAAAGACACAGTTATTATGACAAACCTAATGGCCTTTTTTCCCCATGTCTAATCATATTTTAAATAGTTTTTTCTACTTCAAACTGGACTTTGTATTTGGAAATGTATTACTTTAAATGTAGACATTCTTCGTTGCTTTTTATTGATATGCTGTAAATCATTCAGGGGTTTTAAGCAACCTTATCCTGATTCATTTCATATTTGACATATTCAGTTAAGAATTAATAGTCACGAGTATTATGTTCTGTTCCTTAAAAAGTTTTTTACTTTTCTTTTCCTCAAAAAAAATAAAAAAGCCTCAACAAACCTGTTAGAATATCTTTATAAATAGTCAAAGAATAAAAAAATCTAGAAATTCCAATCCAGAAAGAAATTCGGCTATTAAACCCACCACATATGCAGATATCATGTCAAGCTATAGTAATAGGGTCTATAGTGCTTTGAGTGCTGTCGTGTCATACCCATTATCTCTAGTGACAGTCGCTGTACATGGAGAGGACACAGAGAGTTTCAGTTGCCAACCCAGGTTTCAGCCCGAGATACGCAGGAGTTCAGGAGCCATGATACCAGAGGAGATGCATGGTCAACACTGGAAATAGAGAACTGACATTCCCAGGGGAGACAACATGGAGCAGAAGGGTTGAGCTCGTAGCTCTGGATGAGGAGAACATGCAGTAGGAATACAGAGAGGGATAACAGGGCCATCCCTGACAAAGCCGAGAGACAATGGTCAGTGGTGGTACCCAAGCGAAACCACTTGGGGACCTCTGCGTTTAGACCAGGCTTTGGTGTCAGAGTTTAACAGCACATACCAGCAAACATGAGGCAGCAGCCAGCTACCCCCACACCTCATTGTAGGGTAACTGTACATCTTCTTTCCACCTGAGAAGAGTGGGTTTTTTCCTTACAGTGTCTTTCTTCCTCCCACTTAATTGGACTGGGTTCTAGACCTGCATCTTAAGGTCCAAGACTTGCTCTCATTTACATGAAGGGAAGAAGGAACTGGGTCCCTAGGCAGCGTGTGTTTCTAATAAAATGTATATTATTATTTCCTTAATAGACCACAATGTCTTAGAAGAGGTCCCGTATCTGTATGAGAATTAAATATTTAGATACTCCGTTTGAAATCTATTTTTTCAGTGACCCGTCATATAACTATTGCGTGCATTTTGGCAGGCTACCATGTTGTACATGTGCAGCAAATATGGCAAGCAACAAATCATTGTGATGTCCCAAAAAACGTATGTTAAACTTGCCCCATAGTCAGCACTCAAAATACAATATTTTGCTCATTTTACATTTCTTTTTTCTGTCTGAATACAAAAAGCAATCAGATCTCATTGGGGAGTTAATCACTTGTGAACATAGAGCAATGAAATTATCTAACACAAAGGGCCCTTTTTTTCAACCCTTAAAATCACCAGTGAGCCTTTACACATTTATTCGTTGTTGAAAATGATTTTGTAATTATTTTGAAAGAGTCATTTTGGGAGGTATGTGAAATGACTTCAACAGAAATGCTCATATGAGGAAGTACTCCATATAAAGATGACGTAACTGGACTCACAGTGTTTTTCATATTCAATTCCTGTGAAGCCACTCTCTACCAACTACTTAGTTGCTATTACTTACAGTTTATGTGTTACATTTCATAACAGACATTTTTCACAGATAGATCTATAAGGTGCGATATTGCAGAAGACAAAAATGTTGTATGTTCAGAAGCTACAAAGACATGCTGCGGCCAGAGTTTATGTCCTTACTTGTCTAAAATTAATTTAAAGCACAAACCGCGAGTCTACGTCCCAGTAACGGCTTGTACCAATCAACCGTTCTGGTTCATATCTGAAATTCGTTTTTAAAGGCTCTAAGAAATACAGACACACATACTTCAGGCGCATATTTTTCTTACATCCAAAAAGGAGGATAGGCAATTGTAAAATCAGCTTTTATAAAAGATATCCATAAACATGTATTCCAGAGATTAAATTTTCTTTTTACTGCAGAGCTATAAATCATTGCCTCTTCCTAAGTGATAGGAGTGTAAAATATTTATTTCATATTAGTATACACCTATATACTAACATATTGTGGGGTGAGTGCTACATGGAGTTCATAGGATGCTAAAGAGTTTATAGGGCATCCTAATATTAATGTAATTTATCAGTATTTGAAGGCCTCAGTGTTCCATCCTTAAACTTTGCAGTGTGTGGATGATCAGCATGGGCAAGCATCAGAAAATAAAGATAATAAAGACAATGCGGGATTAGTGGTATGCTGCAGAAAGAGAACCTTTCTGGCACCACATGCTGAGATGATGCCAACATTATGGTAAGAAAGCAGTCTCTCTGATTGCTCTACCACCACTATATTTCTGAAATGGTTGCTTTTGTTACCATCAAAATTAGAAGAGGCAACTTAAGACTTCATTTGTTTTGTAACCTACAAAAAGGACTTCTCAACAGCATAAATACTGCAAGTTTTTTGTTATTATTCCAGAATATTTTGCTTTCTACTGTGAAGCTTATACAATTCGACTGCTTTCTCAGAGTCCTAGTTTGGACTTACTTAATGCACCAATATAGGTATTTTTATACTATCAAATTTAAAAAGCTATATCAAAAACGCATCATGCTTACGTCACCACTTTGTACCTTTTGTGTAATTTTAAAATCTTATTGGGTTTTTTTGTAATTTTGATATAAAATTGTAAATGACATAAAATTAAAATGTTTACCTTAGTTTAGATGGTTTAAATATAAACTATAAAGTATTTTATAAATTAAATTAGTTTTTAAAAAAATGTTCTCTCAAATCTATCTACACGAAGGATCACTGTTCAAAGTTATCTCAACCATTCCAAAAAAAGCACTCATTGTTTGACCTTTACACTTTCTTATGTATTAAGTTAAAAAAAAATCCTCCAGTAATTTAAATTGGTTTTTTGGGGGGAAAAAAACCCACAAGCTAAATAACCTAATTATTAAACAAAGCCAGGTATTATAGTAACCTGCATGGGACTATGTAAAGAATGAGACCTAAACCTCAGATGACTTAATATTATCCTCTTACATATAAAACACTAAGATGCTACTCTAAAAGTAAAAATTAAAGATCCAGAAACAGCCATTTTACTTTATGAATAAAATTTTCTCTATATGAACCCAAAAACTTCTATCTGTTGGAAACTGGACTGTCAATTCCATTCCTAGTTGTTTCTTGGGTCAGGAAGATTTTTGAAAACACAGAATACATTCCACAAGGCTGCTAATTTCTTTTGTTTGTCCAAAATTTGAGTCTGCCATCAGGATGTGCCAGGCTCAGATGCTAAAGCAAACAATTATTTTCTTTCTTTTCAAGTAGCCATCAATCTTCACACACATATAAAATTAGCAAGATATTACTTGGCTACATATTCTTGAGCTTTATTGGACATGTTAAGAAAAGAAAGTGTTTATGGTATTTTCACTTCACCATCAGCAACAGCGTCATTATGGCTATTTAAAAAGTTGCTGCTCTGCAGTTACTATGGCACATGGGACTGAAATTTCCATTACAATGCACCAAGTCTGCCTCAGGTCCTGGAGACTGTGGGTATTATTTTTTTAAATGTTAATTTTTATTTTATTTTTACTTTATATGTAGAAATCTGACAGCACTTAAATTTTAATCATTCAGGAGCTTAATCCAGGATTTCTTTCAAAGATTAAAATTCCCTGTAAAGCCAAATTCCTTGATGTGCAAGAAATGCAGAACCAAACCCTAGGTAGCTGGATCCAGGCTTTGTTTTATCAGCCAAGAAACAAAGTTCTCCTGATTTAAAGCACTGCACAGTACATTGCTAAAATAAGGATCTCGTTTCCTAAACCAGCCCCTGATCCTTTCATGAGCCGTGGGTAGGGTCACACACACACACACTGCCAGAGTCACACTGGCCATTGGCCAGGTTTCCCTATTTCCCTTAGACTTCAACAGGACAGAAGACCATCTTTTATGCTGTCATTTCATTATATTTTCAGACCCCCAATAAGCATTTATTCCACACCCTCTGAATTCAGCAGGAGTAGGACATTACGAGAAACAGGCTCTTTGCTTTTGATTTATATTATTGATTCATTCCAGAAAATTTTAAAATTTGTTTTTGTTTTCTAATAGAGACATCAACATCGTCATAACTCCAAAATAGTTCATCATCAAATGATGATGTATTCACCTGAAGAGGAACAACTTTATTCTACTGATCACCGCTACTGCAATATTAAGCAAATTCTCTAAACAATAGGATATTCTGGAATTGTGCTTTCCCCACCCTTTTCCAACATTCACTTGTCCTCACTAGGAGTCTTTTCACCACAACATTTTCATTCAAATCAATATACTTTTTAAAAAGAATTAATTTCAATAAAACATCATTTTGATAGAAATGTTGTTCCAAAAATCCCATTTACCTTAGAAATTAAAAAATAATCTAATTGCTTTATTAACAAAAGTACTTCCAGTGCTGTATTTTAGGAAATCTAAAACCACTGAGTTGTTTAGTTATATTTTTTACGTGTCCTTTCCATGATGCCAGTGTGACAACTCAAAAATAAGATATATAACACTAAGATTTTTCCTGTAAAATAGTTACATGAAAGACTATACATTCTAAAGTTTGAGCAACCATCCTGTCACAAAATAAACAGTCATAAAATACAAAAATACTAGAGATAGGGCAAGATTTTTATTTAAAAACTAAAGAAGACCTCTGTATTTCCCATAAATGCTATGAAACACTGTAAAAGAAATATTAAGAAATAAAATTATGTTTGCAAAGTATTCCGCAATGTAATATTTTGACAGTCCAACTCTCTACTTTTTTCCTCCAAAAGAAAATAGTGTTTGTTATAGAAAATAAGACTCATTTAGTGGCATTGCATATAGCAGAAATCACAAATTATTTACAAGCAGATCATTTTATGGATCTCCCATTGTTCTGGCAATACAATGTGATGATCCTCACTACTTCATTTCATTAATTCATCACTTTATGGAAACCCATTTGGCTACAAACAAAGCGTCTACCCACTGTGGCGTGTTTAATTTTGAGAATTTTCCTAATCTAATATATGGAAACATTGGAAAGAAAATATCCTTGAGCTTTAAAATGGCTCTTAAATGCACAGAAGTGAAATTCATGCTTACTTTCGGTTCACCGAGGAACAAATCCCAGGCCGAGCACATTTGTGCATGGCCAATAGCCAGCATTATTCCCGCAGAGCTCAGAGCTCTCCCTGGGCATTTATGGACCCACCAAGGTACAGGACCACCTGTGGCACCAGCACCTGCACCAGCCAGAGGACACCCAGACACAGCACTGGGGTGGGGACAAAGCTATGTAAAGATCCCTCACAGGTCAGCCAGGACCTTTTCTGAAATTTCAGCAACAACTGCTGGGAGGACGGTCCTCTGTCACAGAACGCAGAGATGTTCAGCCACCAAACAGTGAGATAAAACTCTTTATAACTGGGATGGGGCCCTGAACCCAAAGATTTCCCCACTCACCCCCATGCCAGACACATCCAGACAGCATCAAAATGCATCTGATAGCCTACAAGAGCACCTGAGTTCACCACATTAGTCTCACTTTGGGAAGTGAAGGGGACAGCTGTGTTACATATGTAGTAATAATTGGCAGGTACTGAGCCTTTGTAATGGCCTCCGCAGGACTCACTGGTTTTGTTTACAGCCAGTATGCTTCACCACCCTGTTTTCAAGATACTTCATTACCCCTGCTAGCTCCGAGTCTAGCGATTGTTAGGTGTATGTGACTGTTGCCCAAACCTACAAGCACAGAGCTCTGAGCAGATAAATATCACAATTTATAGTGTCGGGCAGCCCTCACATGCTTTTCTCAGTCCTATTGCATTTGCTGGGGGGGATGCATGGCTCATTAACACTCTGATTAATAAAGCTCATTTATACCTTGAAAGAGATCAAAAGAAGATCTGTCTGAGGGATTTAGGTGGAAGTTCTCACACACTTTATAAATGCAGGCCAGTAAGCTGTAAGCAGGTCACACCATGTCCCCTTCAAGTACTACAGTCCTGACAGCCACATGAAACAGCTCATCAACACTTCCAGTTCAAATCAAACCCATGCTCACAGGAACGGTGCACACGTACCGTCACCCTAACGCACATGGAAGTGACATACAGTAACTGCGCTAGCGAACAAACAACAAAGCCTCAGGTAGCTGGATGCTGACCCACTTACACTGATTATTTTTTTTTTCCCCTGACTGACACCAGGAAATTGCATGCCAAGTTAGAAGGACAAGAGGGGCCTGGCAAGACTGGACACCTGAATAGGGGTTTTTGGGCACATGCCGCAGCCCACGGCAGGGTGCAAGGATGCAGCGGGAGGCAGGGAGAGCAGGGTGGAGCTGACCCTCTCAGTTCCCCTCACCCCATTAATGAATGCAGAGTGAGAAAGGGTGGCCTGATCCGTGCTTCCTACTCCCATCACACTAGAGAGTGTGTCGGGTTAGATATCCACATCTACCGTGTCTGAAGATGCTTTGAAACACATCCTCTACTTTGTTTTGGTTTTAGACAAAAATGTGGGGTTTAGCTCTAAAACAATACAGCAAAAGAACAGCATTCTGTACCAGCATCTGCACCATGCACACTTAGTATCTTGTACAAACAACACAGCTTCATTGATTGCTCCCAAATCATCCAGGCACTGGGACAGACAACACACAGCTCTCCACAAATGCGTATGGTATGAACCAGCGCTTGCCTGTATCCAACTCAGTGCCTTATTGCACTGGTTTGGCAATCCAAATGGTTGCTCCAAGACTCTTTGGAGCCTTTGTGAAGGGACTGCACTCCTCCACCTCCAGAAGAGCCACAGTAGCAGCAGCCAGCTGTCCGGCCAGGTGGCTGAATGCCTGCCAGGGGTGGCTTGCCTCCAGCACTTCAGCCCCTGCAAGCTTTGTAGCAGGAAGTAGCTGACAGATCATCAGGGATAATGCTTCTTGTCTATTAGATAACTGAAGCATAATTTGAGGAAAGTTACAAAGAAAAAAATTTTAAAAAAGTAAATAGAAATACAATCCTTGTTAGACTTAGTGAGAAGAAAGCCACAGGATAGCTGCCTCTGCGGCTTTTACGTGTGAATGATAACACTGTGACATATGACACATTGGTGACATGGCCACTACATCACATACCAGTTTGATCTGGGCCTGCTCTGTGCAGCCTGCCATTTCATTTCCCACAGCTGACATGCTTTGCAGTTTTCCCCCATCCTACACCAGTTACAAGAATATTTTCAAAATCCTTAAAACATTTTGACTTGTAACAGTACATCATTAAATTATTCAATAGGTCTTCTCCTTTCCTTTCATTTTTGAGAGATTCTTAATTCAGGGGCTAGACTGTTACCAACAGTAAAAGGAAGAACAAGGTGTTTTCATAGATGTGTCTGAGGGAATAAGACAGTTTACGTATTTGGTAATAGAAACAAAAAATAGTAACAAAAAGAAAATCCTTGACTTTTAGAGACTAATCCTTCAAAGATCATGAGGCTGGAAAAGCCCATCATGATCTTTTAACCTGAGTTTCTAAATAATATTGACATAAATTTTCATTCAGCAATTACTACACAAAGGCTGCAACATTAAGGGTACCAAAACCTACCCTTTAGAAAGTCTTCCAGACGATGTAGAAGTGCCAAGCGACAGAGAATTCGCTGCAACTCTGTTGTTCAAGTGGACGAATAGTTTCACTGTCAAACACACACCCCTGATTTCTAGTATTAAACTGTCCAGCTTCAGTGTCCACTCCATCTCACAGAACATACTGTACTTGTGTGCCCTACCTGCTGCTCAGTTTAAGCATTGGCTGTAAACCCCTCACAGCTCGTTATGATGTGTCTGGCATAATGGGATCAACATGCTACTACTACTATCACCATCTACTACCACAATAATCTTCTTAACCAGAGCATCCCTTAGGAGCTCACATTCAGGTATTTATCCACCACAACCCCTAAATCCTTTTAATAGTCATTGTTTTCAGTTAATTTTTTCCTTTCAGTAAGTGTGACTTATGTGTTTGCAGATACCACAGCTGAGAAAAAAAATCCTACCACAAATATGTTACAAACTAACTTGGTAAATTGCCACTGAGATCAAACATCACCTTTCTCCTCAACTAGAACAGGGATTGGGGAGANACAATTACTACACAAAGGCTGCAACATTAAGGGTACCAAAACCTACCCTTTAGAAAGTCTTCCAGACGATGTAGAAGTGACAAGTGATAGAGAATTCGCTGCAACTCTGTTGTTCAACTGGACGAATAGTTTCACTGTCAAACACACACCCCTGATTTCTAGTATCAAACTGTCCAGCTTCAGTGTCCGCTCCATCTCACAGAACATACTGTACTTGTGTGCCCTACCTGCTGCTCAGTTAAAGCATTGGCTGTAAACCCCTCACAGCTCGTTATGATGTGTCTGGCATAATGGGATCAACATGCTACTACTACTATCACCATCTACTACCACAATAATCTTCTTAACCAGAGTATCCCTTAGGAGCTCACATTCAGGTATTTATCCACCACAACCCCTAAATCCTTTTAATAGTCATTGTTTTCAGTTAATTTTTTCCTTTCAGTAAGTGTGACTTATGTGTTTGCAGATACCACAGCTGAGAAAAAAAATCCTACCACAAATATGTTACAAACTAACTTGTAAGATTGCCACTGAGATCAATCACCTTTCTCCTCAAATAGAACAGGGATTGGGGAGCTCTCTACTCTTCCACATGTAAGGTCTGGCTTATTGCCCAGTTTCACCTTGATGCAGAATCATATTTTGACAGGAGTAGAAGTGAACATGCATATTTCTGACAAGATGTGAAATTAACCTTTCACATTTCCTCAAGCAGCAAAGGGAAAACCCAGTTCTTTTGCTATAAAGGCCTCTCCCATTCCCATGTCTCACTGAACATGAATGTGTGATTCTGTCCCCTAAAATATAGTGTAGAAAGATCTTATGTCAGTGTTGCAATGGCCAGACCTTGAGATTAATTTAGGTTTCCATTCTCGAGGGTGTTTAACAGAGGGCTAGTGAAAGGTAGATGGAAGGGGAGAAAAATCTTCAACCCAGTGGACATACAATCCATCTCTGCTGGAAGATTTTGATGGCTCATGTTTAAGAAACACCACTCAGTAGGCAAGCCAGAGAGGAAAGCACACATGAAGCTAGAACATCACCATGCCCACCAGCATATATATTGGCTGTGGACAGAGGACTCCAGAAGCTACATTGGTTTGAATTTTGCATCGGATGTCCGCTGGCTTTCAGTGGTATTCCTTCTTATAGCAAGAGAAGACCTGCTGTGGCGGCACTTCCCACGCTCACTTATAGGTGGAAGAAAGCCCCAAAGTGCTGTGGGGGTTTTTTGTCACTTACAAACACCCTACTGCTAGTATCTAAAAGAAGCAAAAACACGTATAATCAGAAACCCAGCAAAAATGTCACACATTTGCTGCAGAATATAATGCACTGGAAATCCATAAGTATTGCTATGGTTACTAATCCATACATAACTAATGTTTCCTGCCTTTTCTTACTTTGTGGGTTTGTCTGTTGTACTTTATTCATGAGAAGAGTTCAATAACAAATTCTCCTTAATTTACTGCTACTAATGATGTAGGCAATTTTTGGTCCCAAAGCTGCTGCCTTATTACAGGCAAAACACTCAGTGAAGCAGACAGAAGTTTCACCTAAGTAAGGACAACAGGATAAGGCCCACCTTATTATACAGTTATTTATTACACAATGATAATTAACACAAGGTAGATAAGCTCATTTGTTTGGCAACAGCAACCGTGGTTGAAACTTACTGTTAAAAAGTGCTGAGCATAAATAGTAGGAAAAAATGCTTATGCAACAATAAGAAAATGTATGATTGTGTATTCTATCACATAGCTTAAAAACTGCAGGTTAAGCAATTTACCACTGACATCGCGTACTCATAATTCTGTCGATCACCTAAATGAATGATCAGGTATGAACCTTTCAATTCTAGCCACATTTCTTTCTAAATACCTCACTATTTAGCAGCCTAAAGGGAGCCAACACATCAGTAGTGCCTTCTATGCACTGTCGAGTCCCAGCTTGAGCACACCAAACTCTGAGGCCTTTTGAAATCTTTAAAGACAATCATACATAAGACAGCTTCTATATTGCAAGGCTGGCTAGCAATAATGCAGCACAAAACAATATTTCAAGCTTTCTGATATACATGTGTCACCTCTATGTGACAAATAGCTTGTATTAATTAGGCACTAGACTTGGTGAGATTGCTGTTATTAACTGAGAGAAGATGGGTTGAATTTAATTGTGTGTGACATCAAAGTCAAGTGACTGATATTTCAAGCATCATTTAAAATGTTTGATATTGGAGTCATTGTATTCACATAAAGACTGTCTAAAAATATAAAGGAGAATGATGAGAGAGGAACTGAAACGCATTCATACAATCCATCTTATGAAGTGAATTTGATGTAATTTTGCTTGTATTTTTGACCTAGTGTTGACAATATTTATTTATTTAGTTATATAAAAATTATTACTTTGAAGAACAGTTTATTTTTCTCAGTACTAATTTTGGAGACAGCTGGGATGGTATGTATTGGTTCCAGCATCAATGTTCTCAGAAATGTGGACATAAGGGAGGGGGGAAACATATAAAATAAGCTTGCACTGGGATTTGCTTTATAGCCATTAATGAACACTGGAAAATGTTTACCTAAGAAAAGCAGACTGCACATTTAGACAAACTTCCGTAACAGCTTGAAAAAAGAAAGGGGAAAAGAAAAAGAAGCTATATTTAAATGCATATAAAAGAATATATTTAAGGAGTAAGAACTCACTATTGTACTATGCACTGTACAAATGGTAATTATGTCACACTCATCAGGATGTGAGGAATGTTGTTTTAGGGTTAAATGCTTCTCTCATTTAAGATGCTGGCCAAAAACACCTTCAGTTTGATGGGGCAGAATCATATCTGTGATGTAGCATGATAATGTATATGGTGTTTTGCTAAAAAGTGGGTCAATAAACAGTCGTCCCAGAGGATACTTGTCTATAATGCTTCTGCATTGTACCTTTTCCTTTCAGCTCTTTCTTTAAAAATAAATAAAACAAGCTACTTCCTTGTTCCACACTTGACATAAAGCATACAGAACAATCCAACTGAAATCAGCTTAATTAAGCCATAATGCATTGCAAGCAAACATGTATCCCCTAGGTATTCCCGAGTAGAGAAATCTGAAGTGCACAACAGCCAAAAGTAAATAATAACATTTTCACAAACCAGAAGAACAATCTTCCAGTTAGTACAACCTCCCTGCTGCTGTACTGGTGCCCTAAACCCATACACTGTGGGGCAAAGGGGAACAGTCAGGCTCCCTGGAGGTGCCTTTCCCCTCACTGCAACCCAGGAACCAGTGAGGAGCCCAGAATATAAAAGAAAATATAGAAAATATATATATATATTCATATGTATAGGATGTATATGTATGCGCGTATATATTTATGTAAATATAATTTTATATATTGTGTACATAATATTATTTATATATATATCAGAATTAGTATTCCCATAATCACAAACTCAACCAAAACTAGCAAGTTTATATGAAGATTACAACCTCATGTGTGGTGGAATTCAGTTCTCAGAAGGACTTTGTTCTCCCATGAACAGCATATTCTAGACTGACCTGGCAAACTGTTTAACCATGTGCTTAGTTGTAGGAACCAATTTTGATGGGGGAGCTGATGTGCATCAAGTCAAAAGACACATAAATATCTTCGCAGTCGGATAGGCAGAAATCCCCACAGCTGACAGAAGATTCAGAGATAAACTCCAGTTTCTGAGAAACAGCAATTCTCCCCTCATTTCTCCTGTTCTTCAAACAGTGGACCAAAATCCTCTCTGAAACTATCCAAATTCTCTTGTCTTCAGTGGGATTACAAAGGTGAACCTTTCCCTTACTCTGCACGGGACTGGCATTAGCCTCAGGCTGTAACTAGCCTTCTGCTAAGAAAAATTTAAATTATTTCACTGTAAAGCTAGTTATTCAAAAACAATTTAGCACATCAGGCAGGATTTCTTTTTGGCAGTTTTAATATCAGTTTAAGCATAATTGATAAAGTAATTTATATAAAACCAAGCAGATTTTTTTCTATATATAAATTGCTCACAGAAGCAGCTCTAGATTCCCTGCAATTCATTTATTAGGAGCTATTTAGAGAATCATTACAAGCACCTCTCACTGCTCTGTCCTTCATCTGACAAACGTCCGCTGCTAACACTTCATATTTCAAAGAAATTCATACTGCACATTTCTCCTCTTGATAAATCTTCCAGAACTCTCTGACTTAAGTTGCAGTACCATATTGGCAAATTAAAAATGTACTCTTTAGAAATATCTTCAAATGTGTTTAAAATTCACTGTTTCCACAACCATCCATGCCAGCAATCTCATCTGCCTAGAAGAATATTCAAAGGAAGTAAATATTAGAGTGTGAATATAATCAAAGCAAGTTTGCATAAAAATGCAAACAGATATTTGAGGGAGTTGTTTTGTTTCGTCTATCCAGCTTGCATTGAAACCTTCACAGTTTGAAATTAAATCAAATGAAAAACTCTTCCATTTGCAGTAGAAAATACTTCAAAATTAGGCTTAAGCTGTCACCACTGAAATCAGTCATTCTTTCTGAATGATGCTTTCTGGCGTGTTGGTTGTGGGATAAAAATGAGAGGAGCAAGAACTGTCAAAAGAACAAGTTCAGCCGTTACAGCCCCAACACATACATCTGTTTAAATGCGGGTCCGAGGTGCTATTGGGTTCTGTAATTAAGACTTCTCTAATACCTGCAAAAAGAAGCCGGTATCAATTTAATAATATTCATCATCTGTCTTCAGAAAAACAGTGAAAACCTTAAGGCAAGGTTTTGAAAAGGGGTAGTGCTACTCCTCCTTTGAAGTATAAAAACTGTTTGTGTATCAAATTGGGCTGTGACATAAAAGTTTCCTTTGCAGAACATAAGCCAAATTTATTTGGTCTTTAAACTTTGCTAGTGTGTTTTTGGCTGGAATGTGACCTTTTTGGAACCAGTTTTCAAACATCGTTCCAGTGCCTGAAATACCAGTAGCTGGGTTTTGGACAGCTTCCAGTCAGCTTGTCTACCTGTCTGCTCTGAAAGCAGGAGCTTGCTGCATTGTTGCTGCACAGCAGGGCTCTGGGCATCATTTTTTTCTTTCCTGGAAAATGCATGTGATTTTCAATTTTTGCAACCATTTGTAGTCTCCTGGTAGATTTATTGACCATGAAAGTTCATGCCTCCTCCGCGCTGCCCAAACAGGCTCCATTTTGGTTTTAGCTGGGCTTCTACCTGACCTCCAATGTTGTAGGAATCATTTTACATCCGCAATTAAATGCTGGAGTAGTTGCTTGTAGCTTGCAATTGTCCCCATTTAGAAGACTAACTGCCCAATTGCAAAGCTTATAAATGGGTTCAATTGCAAGTTCAAACAGTTGGGCCCACTTGTAATTGCGGGCACAAAATTGGGCTCACTTATGTCAGAGATTGCTGGTGGAGACATAGGCCACCAACTAAAAATAACAGTTCTTTGCCTGCTTGCTGCTCTGTATTGGTTTATTACAGCATAAGGAATTAAAGGAAAAGCCTCTTGGCAGGGAGGTGGAAGAAATAAATGCATTAAGACAATTTGAGACTATAAAGTGATCAACATGGTGCCTAGGACATATGATCATAGCTGTCTCATGCCTAATCACCCATTTCACACACAGTTTCATGAACAAGCTTTGTTCACTTTTCTCTTATTGAGGCAGACAGGGGCAGTGGTCAGGGGACCCAATCCCAGGTACCAGGTACACAAGCTGTGGGATTCCACTGGCCATTTCAAACCATCTGTTGCACCTGCAGCTCTTTTCCTTCTCTCCATATGAAGGAAGCTCATCAAGAAAACACCAGCTGGAGGTTTTTTCCTCCTCTCACATAGTCAGACAGTGGGTGCAGTGTTACTGCTACTGGGAAAATTGTGTCTAACTCATCCTAATCATAATCAGTCTATTTCGCACTGTTTTCTCCCCACTGCAAAAATATTTTCAATGATCGAAGAACATACTTCTACAAGTAAAGACTGCTTTTTGATGCCATCATCATCTCCTGCACATATTTGACACCCTCCCCAAAACATATTCCAGGCTCAACAGTGAGAGCTCAGCCCTACGGATGCGTGCACCCAGTCACACACAAAAGCAGGCTGTTTACGAGCTCTTCGTTACCACTGCTCAACACCACAGCACAACCAAGAAACAGCCCTGCCGCATCCATGTGAATCGCTTCCTCACAGTCTATTCAAACTGGGGCTCCTAATCAGCCGCCGAGCATGTCAAACCATTGCTGTTCAGCTCGTCTGCTGATGACATGAGACACATCTGGGCAATGGAACAAAGGGAATATTCTAAACATGCTTATACTAAAAGGAGAATTAATATTCATCCCCAAAAGGTGCAACTGCCAGCCCAGAATAGTAAATACAATCGACTACCCTACAGTACTAAAGTCCTGGGGACCAAGTTCTCCCAAATACATCAAAATCAAATTACATGTAGTGAGGATGTGGCCGTTGAAACAGATATTCAGGTAAAACAGAAATAGATTTAAATATAATTGCATTTTTTGCAGCATCACATGCACTGCAGAGTGCATCTATTTTCTGTAGATTCAACAAATGATATTTTTATGTACATACATAATTTATTGAGCAAGCAGTAGACTTGGCTGAATGAATGCCAGCCATTGAAGATCCAACATGGTGCATTTTCACGCTTATTACTTAGCACAATAGCAAAGAAGGAAACATTTAACATATTTATGAACTTGAAATCTCTCTCAAGTTCTGCAGTGTGGGACTATCACAAATGTTATCACATTTCTTCTATATTCATGATAATGAGTAAGTTAAGCACTCACTGTGTATTTTTCAACCTAAAGACTGTTTGCTTACCACCTGTACTGTTCTTGTAATACTGTGAAATACAGCTAGAGAACATAATCTATTTTTATATAGTGTCCAGAATTCCTGTTTATATTACATACAATGCATAATGTGTTGTGTCTTTCATACTTAGATATTCTAATATATCCAACAAATTTCTGCATATCTTGCTTAAAAAGATAATGATTAGGTGGAAAAAAATTCTAGTTGTTTTGGCACCAAAAAAAGATGGTTTTAACAATATGTCTATGATAAAAAAAATTACTAGACACTTATTTAAAAATAACCGTCGTAGATTTTTTAGGCATCTTCAGTCTAATCTTTAAATTGCAGACATGCCTGACAATTGCAAAGGAATGGGAGTTTGGACTTCATAATCCTGTTTGGGGCCCCTCTATTCTGATGAGATATTTCACTGGATGCATTAATTAGCTTGAAAAGTTTCCTATTACTGTGGTTGTTCCCCGTAAGCAAGTCCTTGATTTTAGACAGCAAGAGCAGAATTCATTTTATATCAGTGTAATTGCCTCCAATTACCTACAGCCACCTAGAATTACCTAGTGACCAGAATTAGATGTGCTTATTTCTTTCCATCAGCCTTAAATGCAGTTAAGATGTAGTGATTTAAGTTCAGAGGTAGACATCTCTGCGGCCGCTCGGTAAAGCTAGACTTCAGAGATGAATCACATCCCCATTTCCAGTGCTGAGCGGCCTTTGCCTCCCATTGATTTCAGGAGGAGTTGCATGTGCTTAATGTCCAAACCATAGCAGCCACATTTTCAGGCCAGCTCTGCACTTAGTACCTCCCATTGCTCTCATTAGGCACCTGGAATCTGACCCGTATCATGGAGCAATCACTGCCGCTGTGTTTCACGATGGCAGCACATCTGCCCTGCTGAGATAAAGCACCTAGTTGGACTTCTTTGGCTCTGAAGATTCACTGGAGAGGAGAGCCCAAGTGTTTCTGAAGAGTGGGGAAGAAGAAAATTAGTCTTTCAACAGGCTGTCATTAGGTTAGTAGCATAATAAAATAATGTTTTGTCCTTGACAACTGATTTGTGCAAGGTAGAGGCAGCACAGGCTATAGCAGGTTAATATGTCCTGTGTCCCAGCAGGACTGCTCCCCACAAAAGAGAAACACAGGAGAAGTGATGCCAGAGGGCAGCTGGGGAAAAGGTGTCCCCTTGCTCCTGTGGGCTGGTGTGTAGAAAGACCCTGGAAAATTTTCAAGCTGATTTGCTTTCTGTTTTCCTGATTGTTCAGTGATAATAAAAAAGAATGGCAAGGAAAAAAAAAATCCTTTAAAGGACTGGGGCTTGGAGCTTTATTTCCATTTCCCAGGCTAGTGAAACCACCCACTAGCTTATATAGCCCTTAGGCATCCTCTTCCCTGAATTCGTCCTCACAGGACACCGTTGCTTACAGTTTCTCTATTCTGTATAGGTTCTTATACTGCCCTCAGCGCCGTAGTAGCTGAGTGCCTTCCAGGAGTGCATTATGCGATGTGACTAACATCTGTGACAACCAAAGCAGGAGGGGAAAACGGTTAAGGCCCCAGTAGCTTTCCTCCTACATAGCATTTCACTTTCCAACACTAACAACTTTCTCTCTGTGAACACACAGCTAGATTGCTGTGGTCATGTTTGTAGCACATCAGCAATGGTTCATTCTCTCTGATGCTGAATTTCTCACTTTAATAAGGTGGTGCAGGGATCATTCTCCTTTATTTTATTCACTGAAGTGCAAAAGGGTGGGAATTATTCTTCAGTTGTATTTAACTATTTTAAGAAAATCAGCCATGACCACACAACTGTGGTGGGTGAGGTAGCCTTGACTAGTGGCATAAGCCAAAGGCTTGAGAAAAAAATCTGCATAAAAACATTTTGCATCAATTGCAGTGTTTGGAGGAAACTTTTCAGTACCAGACTCGGCTTCCCAAGCCTTGGGTGGAGGTTAAAGGGGCACCGTGTTCCCCAGCAGTAACAACTGAATCTCATTGCAAGGGAACTCGCATATGGGAACAATATGCCTGCAAATCTTTTAAACGTATGCAATTGCTTTGCCAGAGCAATTGATATGTTGTGGAAGAAACATTGCAGGGCAGGTGGTTGCTGTGAGATGACCCCACACTTGGGACCAAGAGTGAGACATGAGGTCAAAGGTCAAGTGTGACTTTGTTAGAACCAAAAAATGCAGTCACCTCACCACCACCGCACACCCCCCGCAGCAGTCATCGCTGCTGAATGCCACACGGGTTGGGGGAGTTTGGCTGCTTTTCAGTGGCACGAGACAAAGCAATTGCATTTACTATTAGTTTTCTGATTGCATTAAATGTGACATTAAGAAGTATTAAATTCTATATGCAAATATAAAACAATTTCTTCTTTGGTGTCTTAGGCATGCTAGTTCACTGGGACAATGAGATGGGTATCATGAAAGCAACTAGAACATAATTTTAAATAAATAATTACAAAATTTAAAAATCCTTTTGGTATTTGTGCTCATTCTGGGCAGGTATTACCCCAGAGATTATTCACCTGCTACTTCAGAGTTCTTCTTGACTCTAAGGAACCCTAATGGAAATTTAAGAATTCGGGGGTGGAGGGAGAGAGGAGCAGCAGCAGATGTTTTTTCTTGGGTTTTGGGGGTTCCCTCCCAGGCACTATAGATTTAGAAACCATCAAGATATTAGCTGCCCTAGATTAAAAAAATAAAGTGGGAATACTACAGAGAAAATCGAGAAGGTTTTGCTGATTTAAGAATTCCTTTCCTTTCTCTTTTTTCTGCTGTCATTCCAGTGGGTCCCAGAATATTTCACAAATTTTATATACACATTCCAGGACGGATTGCAAAAGCTGATTAAGAGCATATGCAGTAGCAACACAATACCATGGTTAGGATGGGAAATGGAAAACACCAGACTTCAACTTGCCTCAAGCAAAATGTCCAATAACAGTGAACGCAAGACAGAAAGAGGGACAGAGCACAGATGTTCAGACCAGAAGACAAGCCAAGAAAGGCTTAAAAGATCACTGGCTACAAGACATTTCATAGAAAGCACGCTGTCTTATTGCTCTGTGAGCATTATCACACAAGACAATGCAGACTCTAATTTAAACAGTCAGAGGGAAAGATCCTTAAACTGGATGCCAGTTGGCTATGACAACAAATACGTACGGCTGTTCTGACAACGTTCACTGTGGTAAGCTGTGCTGGGAAATAATTATCCTACAGACTCTGGCACCCCAGAATAAACAGCAAGTCAAAGAATCCATCAAGATACTTCTAGGGTGACAAAGCCAGAAGGGGAGTGTAGGAATACCATAACTGGCCAAGGGGAGGTGGGGGCAGACAGCATCCTTCCTGGGGAGCGTGCCCTGCCATGGCTGCGCTCCAAGGGCACTGCTGCAGCACCCAGCCAAGTCTTTAGAACTCTGCACATCACCACCGCAATGCCTGTGTGTACCAACCTGCAAGTACCAACCTGCATTGCCTTATTGGAGCCATTGGAGATGTATAAACATATGCAGGACCAAAATATTTGTATTGATGTTGGGAAGTATTTGCAAACCATCAAAATTATCATTTTGAAAAATGAAAAAGATAATTAAGCCAGGCTTGCCTGATGCTGACACACTCACAGTTCAGGGAAGACTGGGCAGACTGAGCCATGCTATAGTTGTTCCCAGCTGTTCTGTCATTAGTGGATGCAAAGGTAACACAGGCTACAGTATCCCAGCCTATAGTCCTGCTATCAGAAAAATGACAGGGTATAGGGAGGAATGAGGAGGGAACTCGATCTAATTGCTATCAATCCCTTTTACTTCTAGTATAACACAAAAAGAGGGCAAGATGTGCAGTCACACATGCAGATAATTTCTCTAATTGATATCTCCATTACAGAGATAAGAAGGACAGGATAAGGATAATGTAGGATATCTCCATTACATAGGATAAAGTAATTGAGCAAGAATGTACCTATGACACGAAGCAGAGAGAAGTCACTGACTATGTGACCCATGCTTTAACGGGTGTGATACAAAAGTCAGGAGAATCAGGGGAAAATCTCCCATGATCTTTGTGGCTACTACAATAATGTAAACTCCCTTTAATCAAGTGGTTAGAGCAATGGCCATAAACCTAGGAAAATTGGTCCACTTCTCCGCAACACATGTGTTCAATCTCATGTTTAATCCATTGCACAGTAATACTCACTGTAACAAGATTTCCATTTGCCCAGTGAGCACTGTGTTGTTGCTGCTCTCACACCAGTGTTTTAGCAGTCTTGCTGAAACTCAGCTTTGTGACACTTCTTACTACAGTCCGGTAGGATATAATGTCTTTCTTCAACTTCAGTGCACGCAGCTTTATCATGAATATTTAGGAGACATTGCTAGATACAAGTATATTTGTCAATCAACTGCTTAATGGTTTTTCTTGATGATTGTTCTGGAAATTCATCTTTCTTTGGGTAGCTCAAAGGCAGCAGGACCTAACACTTCACCCAAGCCACCTAATATCTACCTCTATTACAAAATTAATCCAGTGAATAAGCATGCCACACATCCCATGAAAACTTAATCCAAGTACCTACCTTGGTCACAAGCATTATCTGAAAGATAATCTCTTGCTGGTTCCTGCATCTGTCTACAGGTATTAACAATGGTGTGTAATGTCCAAAGGCTGTTTAGATAAATGAGTGGGAGATGTGGGCCATGTTTTTTTAATTATGCACTTCATTAAAAAATCATTTTCATCATCTTCATGCTTTTGCTTGCCCTGTGCATTGTGCCATGATGTTCATCTCTAAGTGAAGATGGCCCAACACCGACTGGATCTTAAATACAATTTTGTGTCATATTGTGTGAACCTCTGCTTTAGCAAGAGAAGTTAGTCCTTCTGTAAATAAGTCACTGTAACGTGTTGTCTAGAAGCTGTGATGCGTGGCAGTTATCAAGACTGGCACATCAGCCTGCACAGGCCAGATGATGGTGCAATTCTCACACCTGTGCCTTTCCTCCAGGATTTCTGGGTTAAGGAAGCAGGCAGGATAAGCACCCAGCACAGAGGCAGAACACCTTTGAAGGCATGTTGGACAAGCCCCAGAGTTTCTGTGCTTCAGATGGCATTTTAAACTGGTTTGTTTCCCCATTCACTGTCTCTATAACAGCTACATAATCCCCTCCTACAGCCCCTTACACCTTTTTAGTTAGCTCAGAGCGCATTGCTCGTATTTCCCACCTGGACTGCAGCTATCACGCAGTGCCTGTCATTCTCATGCAGATCAAAAAGGATTTTGCAGGCTCTTGTCCTTGATCCATGCTTTATACGTAGGTGTAATACAAATGCTTCAGCTGAGAGATACCTTAAAAGACATCATCACCATCAGCCCAAAAGGTCCTGAGGCACACAAGGCGCTGCTTAGTAATACCTCTGAGAGGGAGTCCCAGCCACCATGTCATCAACAACGCTTCCTGTAGCACCTGGCACTTTTGCAGGAGATCATCCATCCAAATAGTGACCTAATGCAACCCTGCATAACTCATGAGCCCAGAGGTCTGTGCAAATGTTAACATTCTTTTTTCCAAGGGAATTCAATGTGGTTTAAAAATTCTGCACTTCAGGTACTCTTCATCCTACAGCTGCCACTGCTAGCACTTTTATAAAGCCGTCTTAATTACCAGTGACCCTGTGCTCTTCAAACGCATCAGCGGCACAAGGGATGATTCAGGATGACAGGGTCACAAGCAATGGGAGAGAGTGTCTGATCTATGCCCCACTTACATACATCTCTAGCTCATAGACTATCTTCTCTAGATTTAACACATTCTTGATGTAAAGAACTCCATTTTGGTAGAATTCAAGAGGACTTTGGTTCCAGCCCTCTTTTATTAAAGTTTTGGTAGGATTGAATCTGTAAAAGACTTAAGCACTAGAATGGAACGTGTAAAATAAAGGGTTTACGGATGTGAAAGCTGATATATTTGTGTCTTCTGGACAAGCAGGATTTTCACCGTCAGCCTAAAGTTGATTAATGCCTCTAATTTAACTTTTTACATTTTATCTGGATTATAAAAAGTTTCTGATTTTATGTTAAAATCTGATACATACAGCTGAGGAGCACTGCAGGTTGACACAGTAAGAATCCAAAGCCCAAATCTGCCTTTGCTAAAAATCTCCCTGAGGAAGTCAACGAGCTCTAGAAAATTCTTCCCATCACTGAGAATTTTTCCACAACAGTAATATTTTTGTAAGTCAAGAATACAACTGCTTAGAAAAATGTTTTTCTGTCCTCACCCAGTCCACCATCAGCCCTGCCTGATCAGCAAACACAAGTAGGGGTTATGACAGGCAACTTTTATTTCAATAAATCATTTAGAAATAAGAAATGACAAAGTAGCCTCAAGTGCATGCTTAGATGCTTTGCTGAATAAAAGCTTTCATACAATATGTAAAATAATCACAATACTCCACTCCAAAAATAAGATGCTTATAAAACACACATCTGTCATGTTTCTCCAAGAGCTAATCTCACATTCTCCTCAGTCTTTACAACAGAATCCTAATATTATGTTATGGTAATTTTTTTAAACAAATTATAGGAAAATAATTCACTCTTCAAGTTTCTGTTATTCATAAATCTAAATGTTTATGTCTTTTGCTTAAAAACACAAATAAACCTCAGCACACCTCTCTTTAGCGTGGCATAATATTAAACAAAAAAAAAAAATTCTCTAAAGTATCAGGGAGATATGACATAGCTCTCCTCCTCCAGTTCAAGGAACGTCAGACTGAAGGAACTTACTGTTGTGATTGTTGTGATCCCACCAATGTGATTCTGCAGTTGGTCATATAAATTTCATCAAAAAGGAAAAAATCAAAGGCCCCAGTCCTACCAAAACTTAAAGAAATGTCTGTTTAACTATGCTGCCATAAGCAGCCTTATTTAAATCAATGGAAATGCACACACCCAGAAAAGCTCAGCAAATTTTTGAGAAATTCTAGCCTTTGTTAAGATTTCATGTTCCTCCAGTTTCTGTAGGTTGCTTAACAACTAAAGGAAATGAAGAATTAAAAACTGGCTGTAGGGCCTCCAAAATACAAAAATAGAGGGGAACACCAGGTAGGTATATAGTACTTTATGTAACTCATCCTTTTTTCTAACTCTTGCTCAGAACAACCTGGATTTCATCTACCGTTTGTTCCTTTAGCTTCATTTATCCTGATCCGTGTTTTCATTTAAAGCTATTTAGTGTTCACTCAGAGCACTAAGGGTTTCTGATTACATCATCAAGTACAATAATGACCTCAGAACCAACTGATTGTTATAAGAACCCAGACTTCTCCAAAGCTTTCTGCCAATCTCTCCTTTCTTCACCCAGTGTGACAATCTGATTCTTTTTTACTTGTAGTCCATTATTTGTAACTGGGTGTTATTTTGCCAGTGATAACTATGGCTCTCTCCAGTATTTGCCCATATTGCTCCTAGGCCAGCGTGGCCTGTGCATAAAAAATGCAGATAGATAAAATATAAGTGTTCATAAAGGAAACAACCTTTTAATAGACTAACTTGTTTTCTTTCATTTAAGTAATCCTCTAGACAATGGCAATATGCGGAGGTCAGATCAATCAAAGCACTAGAGAAGTGCTTCTGATGCTAGTATTAAGTTAGTAACTCTTTTTTCCTTCCAATTTAAAATAGAAACAATGCATGACCAACAAATTATTTTCTCCTTGGGAAAGTCTGAAGACATACCAATGGAAGAGACATGGTGGCTAGAGTTTGAGACATCAAAGGATGCTCCTCAGAGCCATGCCATCTTTGTCACAGTTCCAAAGCGCCCACAAACAAAACAAGGAAAAAATAACCACAGGATGAGGCAAACTTTGTGTGTGTTCATCTGTAGCACATCAAATCCCATCGGTCCCACGTAACAGTATCAAAACAGTGAAAGTAAGGGGCCAGCTAGGATGATGTCTGCTAGAAAAGCTTTCAGTTTGCAACACAGGCAGCTCCGAAACGTGCTAATCAGATTCACCTGCCTGTCATTCCCTTAAATCTACTTTGCAAAATACCACAGGAATGGGGACTTCATAAACTTTAATCCTGTTCTAAAACCAGGAGCAGAAAGCTAACCGAAACAGCAAAGTTCTTCTGTGATGTGAGATCATACACAGAAGTTCCACAACAACTTTCACACACACCCATCTTAGCCAGCTACAGCGGAGGCAAACAGCAAAATTAAAGGGTAGCACCCAGCCCTGAACCTCAAGTAGGGCATGGGAATGAGATAAAAGGGACCCCACCCAGAGCACCCATCTGGTCCACTTTATTCCCACATCCCTGAGCCATACAACAGACTGTATGTATTACCAACAGGGCATCCCCCCGCTCCCTTCTGTCCCCCAGCTAAATAAATACATTTGCTCTCGAGCAGGGGCTATAAACTGCAGCTGCCAGAGACCCGCAGCATTCCCCCCGCCCAGCCTCCAGCGGCGCAGCCCGGCCGGGCCCCCGCGGGGGCGCGAACCGCTGCCGCCCCCCACCTCCGCCACCTGCCGCCGCCAATGGGAGACGGGTCCGCTCCCACGCGCGCCATCCTCACCCCCGGGCCCCCCCGGGCTTGCACAGAAAGGAAAGGTGGACGCATTTACTGCCGTCTGCTTTAGGTTTAATCATTTTAAAGTTTTTGGTCATTCCCCCAGAGCATTCTTCATGCAAACATGGATAGCCGGGGCAGAGTGATCCGAGAGAAAGAGATGTGCCACTGTCAAATTTACATGTTTACATTTTACAAATTTACATTTACACAGCGTTTACATGTTGACCAAAAATGCATTTTGAGTTCTCCTGCTTCACTCCCCCATGCAAAGTCTGGTTTGATGTTCCAGACCTCCCCTCCTTTTGTCTAGCTTCTCACCCATTAAAAATAACTAAAAAAAAAAAAAAAAAACATTACTTTTTCAGTTTTGCTTTCTCCAGACAGATTTGGCTCCCTCCAAAGCCTCTGTGATTAAACACACAGTAAATAGTAGTCAGGCCAAAATTCTCTAAGCTTGTGAGTTTTTTGATGCCAATAAATCCCACTGCACCTTTGTCTTCAGCTGCCCTCAATTTCCTTGAGTCTTTTAAGGCTGTCATGTGCATCTGGACCTGGCTCCCTCTTCCAGTGCAATATTTTCATTCTCTGTTTTTGTTCTGAAAAAATGCAGACCATGAAGTTTACATGTTTTCTGAAATCTTTGAAGCAACCTAAAAATTTGATCATTTTTCTTTTTTTTTGTTGAAAATCTCCAATCTAAAGAAAAATCATCTTCAAAATGGCAAAAATATTGAAATTTAAGTCTTAATTTCTTGTCAAAAAAAAGAAAATGGAAAATCAAGAATATTCTAGTACATTTTCAACTATGGAAAAAAGAACATTTTGCTTGAGACATACAGACCAGTGTCTGAACCCAAAATGATGACTGTTGCCCTTGCCAGTCTGCAATGCAAAAGTGAAAAAAAACCTTATCTGCTGATAGGGAAGCAGCAGATGTAAGGTAATGCTGGTTTTTTGTATCTTTTTGTTCCAGGAGAAGATCTCTTGCAGTGTGTCCGGTACATCTGTGTTTTCTTTCATTTGAGCCAGAAGCACCAATGTGCAGAGGCTTTCTTGATATATTTTTCTGACCAAGAAACAGGTTTTTTTTTCTATGGTGCAGAATACAAGGTACTGGGATATGGCAGATTCTGCTCGTTTATCACAGAGCAATTTATAGGTAGTAAATAATAACATTTTACTAATTGTAGACAACGAGGATGAGTATAAATGTGTGGTTATAAGTCCCTCTTTTTTCTCACTCACCAGATCATTACTCTACACAGTTGTTAGGAGAATGAAAGCTTCTGAAATAAACAAAGTGCTGCTGTTAAAAACAGAATAGTCTAAAGCACAGAAATTAGAAGAGTAAATGGAACTGGAATTCCTACAGGGATAGGAAGGAGATAAAATGTGTATAAAGCAGAATTTGGGGTCTAGCCAGGGCTGTATTTTGCAGCAGCGATGTCAGGGAGACAGATCGCTGCCCGCTGATCTTTGCTGCCCCTACTGATATCTGCTGCCCGAGCGGGCTGTGTGAGCACTCCTAACTTGTTCCAGTCCAGAGGCCAGGTTAGTTCAGATAAACAGTAAGTCTCGGCTAATCTAGTGCATTTTGGAGAGAGAGAGAGGAGAGAAAAAAAAAAAAAGGTTAGAGGAAGCTTGTTCGAGCAGTGCTACTAGCAGAATGGAAGGGATTTGGGATTCCTGATAACCACTTAGAGACAGGCTGCAGCTACTAATATCTTCCACCAGCACAGCTGAAGCTGGAAGAGCACATCTGTTCACCTCCTGAAGAGGACTAGATTCCTGGTCTGCTAATCTCATTTTCCACTACACATTCAGTCAAAATAGCCCCTAAACGGCTGGGGATCCCTTTGTGCTCCAGGTTCCTTCAGTAGCATTAATTTAGCAAAAGTAGCCAAAGAGAAAAGTGAATGTTAATGTTTGGAGCCTGATCAAAAGCGGGTGTATAAACAGCATAGCAGTACATAGCTCCGTTGTATCTCATCCTTTGCTGCTCTTAATACTGTGAGTCCTTAAATCAGGCAGCTCCATGCAGCTTTAATGTAGTCAAGGGCCAAGCAGCTATGAATTAAGGAGCCATAGAGCTAGAGCTTCCAGCAATCTGTTCTCTCCCAAAAGTCCAATTAGAAGAGATAATACATTCAAAGATAACTTCCTGGCAAGAGCCGAGTATGAGATTTTGCTTGAATCAACAATGCAGTCAACACCTTGAGAATGATATATGAAAATAACGTAGGAAAAAGATCTGAAATGTTTAAACAAGAGATCAGTTATGGGCCTCGCAGAGGTGGTAAAGGTAAATTATTAAAGAATTTATAATTCTGTTCATGCCTAATTATTAATAAACAAGGATGGCTAACAGATGCTGCAGCAGATTTACGTTTCCTAAGGAAACAAAAAGTGTTATAGAAGACAATCAGAATCAGCAAAATTATTAGGAAGCTGGAATGTCTGTAGTTTGACAAAAGCTTTTGTCAAACTATTCAGGAGGAAGCAGAAAAAAAAATACAAAACAAAAAAAAAAACCACTAGAGATTCCTTTTCAAACCTTAGAGGCACTAATAGGTTGAAGAAAGCTGACACAACACCTATTGTGAGACCAGAAATAACAGAAGTTTCAAGAAGTTGAAGACCATGATCAGATTCAGACCAACATGTTTACTTCTTAAGGATGTCACTCAAGTAAATTCACCAGTCCAAAACAAGTTGAACGTGACAAACTGACATCTTGTTATCATTATCCTGTGGAAGATAGTGGAAATTTTACCAGAAATATCTAAAATGTATTACTTAGAAAAATTAGCAACAAACCACATAATAGAAATCACAGCAAGTAAACTTGACAGAAAGCTTGGAAGGCATTAACTGTGTCACCAGGAGCAATTTTGGCCCCAACTGATTTAAGATCTAGTGAAATATTGCTACAATATTAAACACTAGACTGTATGATTAGCAGTGTGACAAAGAGAAAACAGTGAAAGGATAAAGAATTAGCTTTGATCACTAAAACAAGAGATTTGAAAATTGAGGGAAGAATCATGAAGTTCTATTTTTGGAAGAATTTTGCGTGTTTATTTATGGCTTGAAAAAATCATAACTGAAGAAATTACAGAAGTTTTCACAGAAACAGATCAGAAGACTGACAGATAAAGATGTAAAGTGATAACAAACTTGTATAAAATGGAAAATAAAACCTAGTAATTAATTGCTGGAAAACAGAACATTGTGGCAACATTAAAGAAACACACTTTAACATGAAATATGAAACTACCAAACGTGAAAATGGAAGGAGTGGAATACAACTGAAATCTTCTACATCATTTCTTCAAGTTCAGGACTTTTTTCCCCACAAAGAAAAGCACTCAAAGGCTTTAAGGACAACCACAGTAGCCTGACAAAAATGGAACATTAATGATACTGGGCATCATTCAAGAAGGCATACTCAGCATCTGCACCTGCCCTTACTTAAACAAATATGTTACAAGGCTACACTTGAAGACCATTTGGCATTGCAATTTCATCAGCAGGAGCACTGAAGTCACTTTCTGATTCATCAGCACAGCAGCATGGACTGGCCAGGGCAGAAACACTGAAAGGCACGGGGTAGTGTGGGGTTTCAATCACGGTGCTATTACAATCAGATGGCATTAGGTCCTTCACACCCTCAGAGTACAATGTAATGACTTTCCACAAGACTGTTGCCACACCACATTTATGTGTATGACTCCTTATGTATTGAATACTTGTAGAAAAAAATTTCCTCTCAGTATAGAAACAAGTATCTATACATCTAGCATTGATGAAAACTGTTACTTTCAGTAAGAACTGTTTGTATTAGGTCACTAAATACTTTCCATCCCCTAGCATCTATTCAGACCACCTTTTCTGACATCACATGCCAGTTGCTTCTGTCCAGTCAAGACAAAAAGTATCCAGATTCCCATCTGCAAATCTCCCACTTCTTTTACACCCAAAAACATCCCACCCACTGTTTCTTCCCCATCCCTTTGGCAACTGCCATGATTATGTGCATGGAAAAACATTATTAGGAAAGTCTAACGGATTTTAATTGTTTTCATTGCAAATGTTTCTCCCTGGTGGAAAAAAAAGCTCTAATCATATTGTCTCATTGCTCATTCTTTACTCTTCTTCCTGTTGTCTCTATTACACTCTCCTTCTGTTCATTCTTCTTGCCATCCTGCTTCCCCAAATATACTACCATGCCATTCTCTTTACTCTTTCTTGCCCTGCAGGGAAGCTCATTGCTCTCTCCTTTCCATCTCCTGGTGATGTCACTTCTCCTCTACCAGAATCTGCAGTAAAATCCATCTCTCCTCACTTCCTATGAACCATATGCGAAAGCAGTAACAGAAATTGGAAGATACAGCAAACAACCCCTGCAGTGATCAGGTCTCTGCACATGGTAGGCAAGCACTCTGAAAGAACATAGGCTGAAAACTGTTTTGTATTGATAGATCCTGTTTCTAGCAATAAAGCAGAAATTTCAGTAGATTGAAGTATCAGTGGTTGCATCAACAGCCTGGTGGTGCCTAGTGGCTTCATACAGAACTGAGATCTCAAAATCATTTTGGGTGCTCCACAAACACAGTAAAACCAGCCTTTCTCCAGACACCCCACAGTCTAAACACATCAAATACGCAAGGAGTGGGACAACAGAAACATCGAAAGGTCAAAGGATTTGCCCAAGGAACAGAGTAGATCTTGTCTGTCATTACTTGTTGATGGCTTGTGTATTTATTCCATGGCCAAGTACGAATGGGGAAAAAAAAGTCCTTGTGCATGCTTTCAGACCATTGTCTGGAACATCTGAAGCTGTTCTGCGTATTTAATTGGTTAATATTGATAATCTCACAGTTAAATTAGAAAAATCCATTCTCTTTTGACACTGGCAGATACCACGCTGTCTAAATCACTCCGTTTGTCTCAGTGTTAACAAAGTCCCAGCAAAAGGGATAAGTTTTGAATTTTGTTAGTTTTTTTCTTTGAAGGAAATCAGCAAAACAAGCTTTGTGGTTTTGGAGTGGATTCTCACTTTTGACACACTGTGAAGGGCACTGTGTCTCTCTGCCTGTCTGATCCAGGTTTGGATTAGCACAGGGGGAAAAAAAAATACATTATTTTCCCAGAAAGCCTCACAGGTAATGCAAGGATCAGAGATAACAGCTTACCAGTTCTCAGGAGCAGAGAATGTCCTCAAAAATGTTGTGATTTAAAAACATTTTAAGGANAACTGGCCACAAATATAACCAATATTGACTGAGTTGTTCTGCTTAGTTAAATTAATTTTTACTAATAAAATAGGTGGAAAACATTGCAATTTTTAAGTTTTAAGAAAAAAGGATTTTTTTTCCCCCAACTAGCGGTAAGATACAAGGGAAAATTTATCTTGTGTATTATCTAATAGGCCTTCCAGAACTAAAGACCACAGGAGGTAAGGCTAACAAAATTAATATGCAAAGAAGTTCAGCACTAGGGACCCATAATTTTCTTGCAAATGGTTTCACTTTAAGGATGAAACAACACAAGACAATACCAATTTCCTTCTTTTTTTGCAAATAGATGATGCTTTAAAAAAAATAACACATGACAGCAGGTGGGAAGAAACTAGAGAAGTGGATATTCAAAGTAGAGAGCGACTACAAATTTGATTTGCTTAACATTTTGCTAACTGATTTGAATTCACTGATATGCTAAAACAATGCCAGGAGATATATTTAATTAAGATGAGATTGGTTGTCANAACAAAATGCAAACAAGAAAAATGCCTTTAAAATATCTTAGGGTTTTTTCATTACAAAATAAAACAAATATTTAGAAATGTCGCTTGATAGCAAAGAAACGTGTTTGATATGTTTGATAGTTACCAATGCAGTTGTAAATTAGTGACATAAGCAAATGGGAAATGGGTCTTTTTCCGTTACACTTTTAGACCCTAAAAAATTACTATGAGCTTGCTTAAGATTGTGACCTGGTGTGGCATTATAAACAATAGACAATGTCAATAAGTAATGATGTCATGTAGCCTAAAGATGGTCTTGTTTTGTTTCCAGAGTATGAGCTGGAGAGCTCAAAACAAATTGACTGGTCTCTGATCAGTTATAAAGTTTTGAGAAATCTTAACATTTCTATTGTTCTAAAAGCAGAGGATATTTTAGGGGAAATTCTAACTCAAAACCAAGTTGTCTGTCAAGAACTGAGGACTCTCCACCAATTTCTTTTTTTTATGAGAAGAAGCTGATGAAACTTGTGTGTAAACAGTGAACAAGTTCACCTAGCTGAAGAAATTTAACCTGTAATTCAGATATTTGTAAGCGTCAGAATGTAACACGAGCTCTTTCTTTTCAGAAACCACAAGAAACGTGCTGGAAGTCAGCTGCTATGTCATTGTAACACAGACTGAGACTTCCAAAGGGACCTGGGAGCTCCAGTTGCAGGTATTCAGGTGCTTAGAGAAATTCACCAAAATACCAAAACACTCCCTGCCACAGGCTGAAAATAGGAGTCAAACGTCACATTTGCTCCGACTCTTTTGTAAACTCCACCAGCCACCTTTCTGTAATCCTGAGTATCTGAGTGGCTCCAAACACCCAATCTAACTGAAGACAAACACATAAATCTGCTTTTGCAACCATGCGAAGTGCCTGCCATTTGTGGCTGACTGTTCTGTTCCACCTACTCCGCTTCCCTTGGCTCCTACATTTCAGATAAAATATGACACAGAAGTTCCACGTGTTTGATATGTTTCATCACCATTTAACAAAATTTACGCGTGATCCATTTCTTACATTATCTTCTGAGACACACATATTAACATAAACACAAATTTCTCAAGAACTGGCCACAAATATAACCAATATTGACTGAGTTGTTCTGCTTAGTTAAATTAATTTTTACTAATAAAATAGGTGGAAAACATTGCAATTTTTAAGTTTTAAGAAAAAAGGATTTTTTTTCCCCCAACTAGCGGTAAGATACAAGGGAAAATTTATCTTGTGTATTATCTAATAGGCCTTCCAGAACTAAAGACCACAGGAGGTAAGGCTAACAAAATTAATATGCAAAGAAGTTCAGCACTAGGGACCCATAATTTTCTTGCAAATGGTTTCACTTTAAGGATGAAACAACACAAGACAATACCAATTTCCTTCTTTTTTTGCAAATAGATGATGCTTTAAAAAAAATAACATATGACAGCAGGTGGGAAGAAACTAGAGAAGTGGATATTCAAAGTAGAGAGCGACTACAAATTTGATTTGCTTAACATTTTGCTAACTGATTTGAATTCACTGATATGCTAAAACAATGCCAGGAGATATATTTAATTAAGATGAGATTGGTTGTCATTCAGACATGAAGTGAACATTTATAGCACACCTAGCAAATTATTAAAGTGAATGAAAAATAATCTGACCTTCAGAAAGCAGAATTATAAATAAGAAGGACTTAGGAAAGTCTAATTGGCCACGTTTGAAAATTATGTTCATTTTTTGCTTGCGTTAAATAATAACTGTAAAGGTAATCATTACCAAATGCATTATTAATTAGAGGTTTTTAATTGCAAAGGAGTGCTTTATTGCAGTAATAGATTTGTAACACACTGGTATATGCAAGACTGCTATGAAACATGATAAGAGCAAGTTAAACTATTCTTGCTGCTGTGTATGGAATTAACCTAGGCATCCAAGGTTTGCTCCTTATATCTGCTTTGTAAGATGTCAGCAATAAGTAGGCATTGTTTCTTGTAGTAAAGAGCTCATTGTGATCAAATTTCAAAAATATATGGCTGCACCTTGGGAAATGGTTCAAGGTAATAGTATTTTCATCAGTTCAAAATACATGAGTGTCAGGTGAGTTTCAAAAGTAACAAATCAGCTCAGCATAATTCAGAGTTTTAAATTCAAGACTTTGAAAAAGGAGAGATATTACATAGCCTAAGCATCACATAATTTAATGCTTATATATATCAAATGTAGTATATTATGGCAATAAAACAAACTGATAAAAATGGTGTCTTTGAGACAAATCCTCGTTTAGAATTGGGTGATATACCAGGAAAGAACATCTTGTTTTAATAAGAACTTGAACAGATACTGCAGGACATTAGTTTGAAATTTTTATCATCCTTTCACGTAAGAAAATCCTAGCCTTTAGCAGTTCCATTCATCTTTGAAGGATATCAGGAAGTAACTGCTGAAAAGGATTGCAGATTTTTTTTTCTACAGCTTTTGCAAGCCAAAAATTTGTGTTCTCTATGTACCACAGAAAATTCTATAAATACTGTGTTCACTATTGTGAATAACAATTCAACCTACAATTAAGTAGGTGGAATTACTTGGGTAACTTCTGACTATTGTGATTCTTTATATTTGTAAATGTGTACATGTTCGCAGAATTGTGATCAAAGACTGTTATAAATATGGTTCCCTTAGAATAAAATTTTAAACATTGAAGGGAGCAGGGGGAGGCAGAACACAGGGACTTTTCCCTGAGAACCACCATCAAAATCTAGAAGAGACCCATACAAAGCTTTAGTTCACACGTATAATATTTTGCATTTCTGCAAAATTCTGCAAGATTTAAGAAGAACTTGATATATTTTTGCAAAAATCAGTGGGAAAGTGATTGAAGTAAAATACAGTTCAGTATAAGGGTACGAAAGAGACAGTTTTATAAGAAAAAAAAAATCAGATGAGTAGATCCTTATCCTTCAAAAACATACACAAAGAGATCACTGCATCCTTCCACATGAACTTTCATCACTCTTACTGAGAAGGTATCACTTAGTAAAAACCTGATCAGGTCCATACCTTTTTATTTATAAAACAGTTATTATAGTCTTTAAGGAAAACAAATTCCTGAAATTGGTGTATAGGTAACATTCCTTGAAGAAGCAGTCCCATTGAAGTGAAAGAAGCCACTCACTGGGGAAGTTACGTGTGTGTAGAAGGTTCCAGGACTGTACTGTGGTTTGATGTGTCCTGTAAGTTCTCTTACCCTCCCTAAACATTGTTTCATTAATTTTAAATATTTTTCAAAAAAAATTAATTCAGCTACTTATATCTGAAAACATACATAAATTGAATTTTCTTTGGTGATTATCTCTTCTGGAGGGGCATTATATTTAACTCAGATGCCTAGTTTAGGGCTTTGATCCTTGGGCCATAATAACAATAGCAACAAAAATAAAATGCATTATTTATAAATTTATAGTATTGTAAATTCAGATACTTCTAAAAGACTAAAAATCAAGCTCCATTTGTTCAATATAAAAAGACTTTGAAATGTAATCTGTGGGTTGATTGATGTATCACATAATGTCTTTTTTTTTTTTGCTTTCTCTGTACAAACATGCTAAACGTGTTTGATAGTTTTCCGAGTACAAGTAATTTATTCCATTTCCGTTTGCACTCAATCTATTGTCTTTTACAGTATTTAACAAATTAGTGTAGGTAATATAAAATTGAATTACTTTATCCATAATCAAATTATATATCAACATTTTCCAAGGCCATAAAATATGACTATCTAATAATAGCAATGTTTGCATTATGCTGTAATAGTTAAAGAATCTTCTTTAAGGGACAGTAAGAGGATAATGGAGAGTACTAAAACTAAATACATCACCACATTTATTCCTTTTTTATTGGGCTGCTTTAATTTCTATGTATTATAACCTTGCAGTCAGCAACTGGAATGAAGTTGGGTGTTTCAAGGAGTTTTGGTTAGGTAAATAAAATTATGGTGCTTGTCAAACAGTCCTTGTAACATGAAGAAACCATGAACTTGCTAAAACTTGAAAACTTAGGTTATTTCATTTAAGGGGTATTTATCACTCGCCTAAACACAATCGGACATTTTCAGGTGTTTCTATGACCCCTCGACATGCCTCACCTCACAACAGCCATGTGCAACACTCCTGCACAGAATTATCTGCCCCAACAACACTAACAGCCAAAATTTCTTTTGCTCAGTAACAGCAGAGATCAATTATACAGTGTGCTCTGGTCACCTTTGACACCTAATCCATACTTCTCCTGCAGAGGCTGGCTGCTGAGCATCCAAGGAACGAATCCCTGTCTTCCAGCACTCTCACAGCACCTCCTGAAAGCTGGATGCCCATGACCGGGCAGCATATTTGCAGGAGCTTTTCCTTCCCAGACATCTCCTGAGCCACAGACTTTCCAAAAAGGGTAAGGGCAAGAAGAATTTTGTTGTTTTCCCCAAAATCTGGAGAGGTTTCTAATTAACATTACAGCTCCCCACTGAACCTGCAGGGGCAGGCTGAGCATCCTTGCCCTCTTCTGCCTTAGTTAAAATCTGCCATCTTAAGGATCAGCCCTCATGAAAAGTCTGGGGAAAGCAAATTCTCTTACTCCCCTGCAAGAAATGATGCTCCAGATAAATCACGAGCGTAAACTTTGGCACAGCACAGTTAAATCCAAAACCCTTGCTCACCTCAACTTACTGTTAAATGCTAGAACCTAGTCCTGGGAGCCCAGGGAAGAGGGCACTTTCTTGTTCTCTGTCTCCATCAGCAGTGAGACAACGCCAAGAAGCTTGCTGCAAAATTAGAGTGGAAGTAGATGGGAAAACTTCTCAGTCACAGCAACACCAGTCTGGCCTTCCTAACAAGACTGGGGCAGCCACAGAGCAGCGAGCAAGTGAGCAGAGACACTGCAGCAGCAATGCTTCTTCCTTCCAGCTTTTCCCCATGCTCATGTTACAACCAGGCAGTCTTGGCAGCATCTTTCTTGCCAAAACATTTCTGTTATTGCAATGGTTTTCCACCTGAGAGAGGAAAAAAGAGATCTCCTTTTCTGTTTTAAATACAGTCCTATCTTGATTTAAGAGCTAGGATGCTCTAATGTGGAACATGTAAATAAATACAGTTAAAGGATGCTCAATTGCATGCTCATTTGGTTCTTGCTCAATATTGTCATCTAGGGCAAATGTTTTATATTCTACCCTGCTTCTTAGTGATCTCTGTTCTTTGAAATTAAAAAACCATTTCTTTTTCTTATATTTCCCATAAACACTATTGCAAGATTTTTTACATCACTGTAAAAGGTGTTAAACCATGTATTATGTTATCTAGGGTCCAAGTGGAAACAAAAAATTATCTAGCCTCCAAATCGTGAGAATATGTACATAGGAGCCAAAAATCAACTGTGAAGAAAAACTACACATTCAAGATGAGAATTGAGATTAATGCTAAATTGGATTTAATGGAATATAAAATATTTTTCTTTGTGAGAAAGCAAACTCATATTTCTGTGCATTCTCCAGTATATGTGGAATACGTAGCTTCAAATTTATTTTTACATGTAATAAATGTAGTGTGTGTCTCCTAAATTCATAACAATCTTGGGCTAAATCAGCTTTACAATTATTATAGCGTAATTTTCCCTGTCAAGAAATACTGTGGACTTACTGTTTACCTTTCAGTTGATTTTATTTGCCAGATTGTCTACCAAATGGTCCCATGGGCTTGCTGAATATATGGGTGCTAACAATGAAAAATGTGCATAGTTTTAATACCAACTTTGTAAATTGCCTTAATAATAGCCTGTATAATGTAATAGTATTTTCAACCAGTACTTTTAATTTCTAGCTCATAAAGCCTTTTCATTCAACCCCAAGGGTGTAGCTATAAAAGTAAGATTTAATTTTGTATATAATGTGGCCTAAATTAGTTTTAAAGCAATAGGAGAAACATGCAGCT
This sequence comes from Syrrhaptes paradoxus, assembly GCA_013400615.1. NCBI lineage: Eukaryota > Metazoa > Chordata > Aves > Pterocliformes > Pteroclidae > Syrrhaptes > Syrrhaptes paradoxus. The sequence goes on along the minus strand of VZTO01019298.1, from coordinate 231,330 downwards.
CAAAGAGATAAGACTGAAATTATTATAACTCGATGAAATTTCCTATAGCAAAATTAATAATTATTTCCATTTTAACATAATTTGACAAAAAAATAAGACTAATGTAGATCTAATCAAGGTATATATTTTAAATGACTTTGCTGTAAATTACAGAGGCCGTAAAAATTGTTGCAAACCTTATGACAGGAGATGGTTTGAATGGTTTACACTTCCAAAGTATAAGTTGAGTACAATATTTCTTCAGTGGAAGAAGTTACCAAATAAACACTACTCCACAATAACAAAATAGTGTATTTCTGTTTATATCTTGGACTAACACTGGAAGTCCATACCCAGAAACTGACAGTGCAGTCTCATGGCTGTCAATCCTGGCATGCTTGTCAACTACCTGTGACATTTGGTCATTTTTCCTAAAAGTGCCTCTCCTGGAATCATTTAATTATGCAAAACCTCAGTTTCTCAACTTCTAACCTTCCCAACTACAGAGTAAATCTAGCAAGCATGAATGATAAAGCAGATGAAAGGAGACAGCACATAAAAAAAAAATCCAAAATTATTTTCTCAGACTCATTTTTTCATTTGTTTAGTTATTATGCTCATCTTTGTTCAGGGGCTTGACTCATTCTTGAATGCTTGAGCTTGGCAAGCATACTCTGTTGACCATTTTAAACACATGAGAAAAAAATCTTAAAAGTCAGGAGACTGGTACAATGTCATTTACTATATAAGGAAAAAAAAAAGTGTTTAAGTGGGATTTATTTTTAACTATACTTCATAAAGCCAGGCCCAAAATTTTTCCTGCTATGTTGGCTCTGACACACTTCCTACAGGAAGACATCTTCCAATACTAGATGCTTTCTACTGTGAATAATCCCTTTGGGCCTTAAAAAGGCACTGATTAGAGCTGTCTTCGAGGCTGACTCTGATATGACTTCAAATCAGACAGGTATAGGGTAGAGGAGAATAAGAAAGAAGGGAAGAGTTATGAGGGTATCAGAAGATTTAGGCTATTCCCAGCAGTTGAAACACTATTTAGAATATTTTCTATGTAAATTGAAAGTTTATCTCACTATCATATTAGATGAAGATCTCTCAGGTGTATGATATTAATAATTGCACATCTGGGTTTTATTTCCGAGACCAGAAAAGTTTTGTGTTTTGTTTAATACTGGGAAAGGTCCTGAAAAAGAAAAAAAAGTGAAAAAACTGGACTCTGCTTTATCAAAACCATGGAAGCACAGGAAGGAGTGACAGTCAGACACTGCCTCAGCGTGCTGCAGCACCGCAGTACCCAGACACATTTTGACCCATCAGGAGACTGGACTTTGGAAAACTTTGCCCAAAGAATCCTGCAAGTTCCTGGTGCTGGCCCAAGGCTGCTCAAGTAAACGGTAAAACTTCCCTTGGCTTTGGTGTGAACAGGCTCAGCCTCATCAAGGGCAGCTTTGTGGGATATCCTCTGTCAATGTTTCTTTTTTAAAGTTTATTTCATCTCTGTAAGCCTTATTGATTTTTACAGCTGCTGCTGGTCTGACTCCAGGAATTGAATAATGGGCTTCAGCTCCTGCAACACCACCTCCTACTCCAAAGTTTCTCATCTTGTATATTTTCAATACCTAAATAGAGTCATTGTGTTTCTGAAGCCTTGTAACATATTTACTACAAACAAAAATAAGTATCTGTATCAAGCAAACTAAGTAATTATGTACATTAATTATACACACACATATATGTGTTTATATACACAGGAAGGAGGAAATAGCTGTATAGGAGTGGTGTTCCTAGCATCCTAACCCATCTTTTATTTGCCCAGCTGTCAGGGGCTGTGGGAAGCAGACACTACGGCACTGACTGTTCCGTAGGACATCACATCACTTGTCCCCACACATACAAATCCACTCATGCCCCAGTGTGGGCAGGCAGTTTGCTGACCTGTGTATTGCACCGCCTGGGCAAGACGAGCAGCCGGAGAGACAGGCAGACAGAGCCCAAGGCCACAGCTTGACCATGCACCTCGGGTGGCTGCAAAACTCTCCTTTTTGGAGGAACAGCTATAGTCTTTGGGTAGCAACGGGACACTCTCTGTGGCACTACGGACAGAATTAGACAGATGTGAGAGCCCATGTCACAGCTCTCACCTTGTGTGACTGCAGAGCCCAGGAGGATATTTTGATCACAGAAGTGGAAATAGTTATAGTTCAGAGAGGCAGGCAGAGAATAAATAAAATTCAATATGAAAAACTTTGTTTTACAAGGTATCATCTAAGAGAGAGTTAAATTTGTTTGTGCCTTAATCGATGGGATTGTACAACTGGCTGAGGCCAACAGATTGAAAAATCACTACACATCTTTAACACCAGTATGAAAAGTATACTATAGTAAAACATTACCCAGCTTTCAAGCTGTTCTCTTTCCCTAACATATTTTTAGTAAAGTTATTCCACAGCCAAGCTAGAATAACAATGGTATGTTCTGACAGTAAGCCAGGGGCTGGCTTGCTGCTGAGGGGCTGGTGTCGGTGTCACAGGTGGTGCCCTGAGGCTGGCGAGGGTGCTGGACGTGTGACATCCCAGCAGCACAGGAGGCTGCAAAGCGAACAGTTGATCTGCTGCATGAGCCGCAGGTGTCTAGAGCAGCACTTTAAAGGACTGACTGTGAGCTACCAACAAAAAGCCTCAACACAGCATAAATTTTTATCTGAATAAGCATTATTCTGTTTGGAATTTTTGTGATTTTTATTAAAAATGTACTTTGCTCCATCATTTGGCTGATTTTTGTTCTTTTACTGAATTTGGCTGAAGAAAAATGGTTGTGGCTGCCACTAGAAGGCCACTAAGGAGGACAATGGCAAATTCAAATGCCGAGGACTTTTCACTTGCTTTTTGTGGCATTGCTGGCCTTATTCAAATAGCCAGGACAGCAGCATGACCCTGCACTGCTGTGTCAGAGAGGTGGGTTAGCCCAGGCATTTTCAGAGTGGCAGAGCTGAGCTAATACTCCAGAAAAAAAAATATAAGCATTGAAAAAACAGGTTTTGAAATGCTGCAGATGAGCTTAGAAATTAGTAAAATGTTTTCTACTTTGGTAAAGGTTTGGGGTTTTTTGTTGCATTCAACAGAAAACAATCTTGTGAAAGTCCTTGGAAGTTTTTTCAGTTTTCTTTTTCTCATCTGTAAAACTTTCGGTTATCCAGTCTGGAAATAAAAAAAAGTATCTTACTATGCAGAGTGATCAATTACAAATGATAAATAGCAAGTAGCAAAGTGCTGAAAATACAGGCACAATGATCAGCTTGCAAACATCCTTTGTGCTCAGCATTTCACTAAAGTGCTCATTGAGCAATCATGAATAATGAACACAATAACAAAAAAAAGAAAAACCAACACAACTTCGTTCAGTTAAAAATTGGCAAGGAAAAAAGTCAAATAAATTATTCCATATGATCAGTTTTCCCCTCCAGTTACTGCTTTATCCTCCTCTCCATGGCAAGAACTGTCAGGACCTGCCTGCTTTTTTCCTGAAGTTTTTATGACTATCTACTACTGGAGCCTTTCCCTCTCTGTCTACAGCCTCTCTCTGTCTCATGGAAAATATTTGGTGGACTGCAACCAAGCTCCCCTTTACATGCAACTGCTCTAATCCCACTGCACAAGAGTGCCTATTTTTCAGCACGTAGAATGAGCTTCCCTGTTTGATCCAAACTAGATTTATATCAACACCAAGATTTAAGGGCAGAGATTCCTAGCTGTTCCCTCATGGGGAATGAGATGAAAAGAAAGAGTTAAAATCTCAGTGCTTTGGACAAAACACATGAATTTGTTCAAGGAAAAAACGTTATAACAAGAAGATATGCACGCCTGATGATGAATGAAAGCCTGTTTGTACCTAATGTATCGAAGAAAGAGCAGTTAATTTTGCCATTTCAATGTCTTTGAGTTATCTGCCACAGAAGTACTTTTTTTAAAAAGATGAGTTGCCTGGCAACCACTTTAACATAGAGCAGCTGACTTTTCTGAACTTTGGGAAATGTTTTATTCATCAGTTGGTATTCTTTGCTCACTTCCCTTCATTTCCAGATTCCCTTTTCTGATTGTTTACATCCTTTTCACATTTTGCAGAGCAGCTTCATGGTCTATGCAGTACCACGCGATAATGGACACCAGTTTTTGCATAATAGACACCAGTTTTTGCACAAGTTGCTTTAAAAAAAGAAACAGGCATTCATTTTATAATTTTTATTGCACACATACTCAAATCATCATATGACTTGACCTAAGCTAGCCTTATGGCGACAGAATGTTTAGAAGAGTTGTATCCATTTTTTTTTCTATTAATTAATTTTTTAAAAAATCAGTAACAGATACATTACTTTCTTTCAGGAATTACCCAAAGATCTGCTGATACAAGTTTATGGGTAGGGCATGAAGATATTGATAGATAAAGAGATATAAAGACAAGAACTGTTTCAGATTACACCACTTGGAAAAATTACAAGAAATGGGGGAGGGGGGGGCACAGAAATACACAGAAGAGTTCTTGTCAATAATGAAATAGATCCATAGGGAAATAACAGACCTCTCTCATTCTGAGCTTTTTCCTCTATAATTTGTATGGCAATACAGAACCTGAACAGACCAAAAGACAGACACTGACATTTTGACCCACCTATATTTCTGAAGCCTTCATTATCACACACAGTTTGATAAAGGCACCCTCATGTGTTGGCTTAATTCTCCATGTGGAGAAAACATTGTTTGATCTCCAGCTAGGGGACCACATCTCTTGAAGTGCTCACATGGATAGGCGTACCTTGAGTCCCCAACCCGAGGAGCCACTGTAGGGGATGTTGTTGTGGATGATGGTTTAGAGCATGTTAATGATGCCCTGAAAGGGGTTTGCAGTACTCACACCCTTGAAACCTGAGGTAAGTTAGCTTTCCTACTTTGAAGCAGCACCAGATATGCACACTGTTCACTTTTCATGAGCTCTTGTTTAGGAGGGTATTTTTGTTTACACATCCATGTAAATGTGTGCTGAAGGTGTATCAATATTCCTCTCAGCACAAATCCAAAACATATCCTCATACTAGCTACTATGAAGAAAGTTAACTGTATCCCAGCTGAAACCAGGACCAGGTGCAACAAAAGAGCATTTCCAGAAGGTTAAGTAAATGAAAAAAATGCAATAAAGAGTATGCCTGGCCCTTGGCATTGTGCGTGTCTTCTGGTGGTTTAACTTCATATTTTTCCTCTGGTTGTGACTTATTGCTTTTGAAGTAAGTTAAATTGTTTTGTTTCAGAAGAAAGAGTTGTGAGCCAGTATGTCATTAAAGCTGCTCAAGGATTCTCCTTACATAGCCATTAAGCAATGAACAGCATCCTCTGAGGCAGTTTTGAATGGGGTACAGCATGCACATGCCTGGAGCAACACAGGGAGAATCCCCTCAGCAGCACCCCACCAAATACCCTCCATCCCAGGGATGGGTTGAGGCAGCAGTCCTGCTTCATGCAAAATTATGCAGGAGCATATCATTTGTGTCATCACTCACTGAATCAAAACACTCAGACAAATAGAATTCCATTATTTCCTGATGTTCAGATGTTCACCGTGCTGGTCCAGTGCTCTTTTTTTTCTTTCCCAGTTGTAGTGCACTAGGTGGCTACAAGTGCATGCTATGCAGAGTGATCTTTGAAAAAAGTCCCTTAAACAGAACGTTTACTAGAACTTCTCTTCTATTGCACCTTGCTAAGGATGACTGCACGGAGTGAGGATTTAGCCTTATGTTCTCTTTTAAGAGACCTTTAAACTCTTCAGTCTCTCTATAGGGATATATTAACAATAACATCATTTCAAAAAATAGGAGTAAAAATCTCTGTCCTAAAGTAGTATACCTGACTTAAGTCACTAGCAAAATTCACATTGCATTTAGTAGAATCTGCACTGTACTCTAGGATTTCAGCAGGAAGAGATTTTTGGCTCAGAATTACAAGACCAGCTGAAGGCCTGAAGTTGTCTTGCTGCTGTACAGATACGTTGTTCAAAGAAAAATCTCAGATTCAGATCTACTAAATCCTGAAGATTTTTACAAGTATACTAGCACATGTAATTTGTGTCAAAACTGAACTACACGCACAAACTGAGAGATTACCAAAATACCAGAGAGATTCATGTTCATATCTATTTCATAAATTCAAACCAATACACCTATATCATAGTCCTGGAAAAGGACTTCAGGCTTCAGTTCTTCAGTACGGGCTCAGAAAAACCCTTCACACAAATCTGATTCACATCAAGTGTTCTCCTAAATAAGCCATACAAAGGCAAGGGCACAATTCACATCTCATGCAACTTTGGCTGAAGTCAGTGGACCCTTTGCCCGTGATGGTCAAAGCAAGCCCAAATGCAACTATGGAAGTGTTATTACTGGCAGAGACCACAAACCAGGAGAATTGTGCAAATAAGTACAAATTAAATCCTTTGTCCAGCTAATTGTCCAGTTAATGCACACATGCTGTTACAAAAATATTCATAATAAGTTGCAGTAACTTTTAATTAAAAGTTCTTGCTAATTAGTAGACCACTTAATCATTCTTGTCTTTTTTTGGATGCTACTCTCTTCCCAGTGAAAGTCTGTGATCTTCCTTACACATATTGGGAAAAATTTCTACTTCAATTAATATTTAGGTCTTATTTGTGCCCATACAATGGCACACATAGACACCACCACATTTGTATTAAATTACCTTCAGTCTCTCTGCCTCTATCTAGGATGCTCAGAAATCACCTTCTAGCTGCCTGTGAAGTGGTAACGGAAGCTGTTAACATCCAACCTTTCCTTTGGGGTGGGAAATTATTCCCTAAAGGAAATCCATGTGGTTTAATGGCCTTTCTATGCCTATGCTTGGCCTACAACACAGTTTGGTCTTTACCTCTCTCACACATAAAAGACTCCCTGTAGTGAAGCACAGAAGTTTGAAACACAGATGAAGCAGGTGTGTTTTGAGCAAGCCTAAATACTGCATCTGTCAACAGCTTTCCGTTATCAGCCGGTCAGTGTAATTTGTGACACAAGTATCCCAAAAGCAAAAATCTTCTTATTTCTATCTTACTCCTCTGGCTATTTATTAAATGATCTATGAGGTCTGCTTTCATGCCCTCTAGATTTTTCACATAGATTATCTACATAAAGCTACCCAAGAATTTACTGTGCTCAACAATCAAAAATTCAAGGGAAGGTTTTTGCTTCCCTTCAAATCTTGTTAATTTTCTGAAGAAAAACACAAGAACTAATGATTAAGCAGGTTTTTGCTTGTAGCCAAGAAAAATGCAACAGGAAACATCCAGACTCCTTCCCAAAACTTCAGCAATTTTTAAAGTTTCCATCAGCACTGCTGAGGGAAACGAGCTTTTCATTTTTCCCTAAACCAAGACATTGTAGCAGGCAAAGCAGACTTATATTTGGCCCCAAGCATGCCCAAGGTGCTGCTAAGATCTCATGTGTTTCAGGGTATCTCAAATCCTGAGTGTGGAAGTAGAAAGAGTGATGTTCGTAAGAAAAGAAAGCAAGAACTAAGGTGTGAAAACATCCTTTCCTCTAGCACTGTCATTTTTTACAGAGCAATGTAGGATGGCAACTAAGAGGAAGATTTCATGGTCCTTATAAATACACTGTAGGTCTGACGCAAGGGGATTTGCTGCTTCCATGTTTAGGCAGACACAGATTCCCCTTTCCCTACTCACCAAATGCCCGTTGCTGCCCCCTCCTCTCTCCCACCCTTCATCCTTCTCATACATTCCATACCACTCCCTTCCCCATCCAGTTCCCAAGCAGGTACCCCACCTCCACCACCACTCTGACTCTGACTGCGAGCACCAGAGCCACTGCTTGTGATCATTTCCCTATGCTCAGTTTTTCTAAGGGCCAGGCTGGAAATATCAGGCATTCAGTGAAGCATACTGCTCAGAAGAAACCATGCTCAATGTAGAAAAAGAAAAAAAGAAATGTCTTGCTTGGATATGGTCAAAATACACCTTTTTTAAAAAAATTTTGACCTATTCTCTTTTGCACAACACCTTCCTGGCATGATTTATTTATACATAATACACCTTTTTTATTTATTACTATTCTCTATTATTAATATATCTATTATATACATCAATATCTATCTGCCACATGCCTTTATATCTTGTCTATTCTAAGACTATCCCTCTGTCTGCAGGAGAAGAAGCTGTCTCAGGAGCATCGGATCCAAGTGATTGGATTACCAGTAACTAACACAGACGGTACCAGTTGGTGGACTCCTTACACCGCCTGTGCTGCCTGCTGTCCAACACCAAATACATTTTTAGAAGCTTTAAGGAGACAACAATTAGGTGAGATAATGGTTATTCTTAGCCCATTATCTCTCACGCAAATGCTGTTTTCATAAACAAAACTTGAAAGATCCATCAACACATGGAACTTACTCTAACGTAGCCTGATGGCATGGAAACGAAACAGATCTTCAGATTTGTTTTCAACTGAGTAAACATGGTGATTTTTAGGGCAGGGCTTCTGAGATGTCCTGGGTTAGTAAATACATGCAGATGGTAAGACAAATTGACATAACATTAATTGAACCACTCACTGTCTCTTCAAGAGTTATTCTCTAGTTCATTTTTCTAACAGAAAGGAATTTGTTGCACTATAACTTAATAGTATTACTACAAACTCAATAAAAAAATTTTTTAATCAAAAAGGCTCCTGGTTTTACTAAATCTGATAGTAATTGAATCCACATTTTCCTAGCTATGTAACAAACAGCTTTTTTATGCATAACTTGCATTCATCTTGGAACATGATATATTTTCAAAGGCATTATGTAACGAAGTGCATAAGCAGTCAGATTTGACTATAACATATTATACCATTCAATCAGCTTATTACAGGCCATAGCCTTAAAAATAAAATTATACCAGTATAGCTGGCATTTGTGCTCAAGAGGAAGATGGTTAATTCTTCAATAGAAAGTAGAAGGATTTGCATCTGCCCTGGCTGACAACATAATAGTTCAACATTTTTCTTATACTTAGGGCAAAATGTTCTCTGTAAAAACCAAGTTAATGCAATATTAAAGCTGCAGAGTTAAGCATATAAAAACGAGGATAGGCACAGTTAACGGTGAAGGTTCAACCTTAATTCTATCCTTCGGTGTGTTTGCATTAAAACATGGTTTGCCATTGTGTGATCACTTCAATAGCAATATAAGTAAAAATATTAAACAGCAGAAACTGTGAGGCCATCATACCAAACCTTATCCTTTGAAATGAAAATTCAAAAAACTTCATAGTGTGCATGGTATATTCCAAAGCTTTCACCTCATTATGGTTTGGGCAGGATTTTATCTACAATAAGAAATGCAGTGTTTCTTATTCCTCACTTCCAAAGTTACTCTTAGACTCTTCCAATATGATAAACTGAATACAAATAAGGAGCAGAAGGATAAAAGTAGGAAGATGCACTGTATCCTACATATGACACAATTTCTCAAACTTTAGCAAGCATGTTAGTATTGGAACTAGCTCACATTTTACATAAAACATTTTATTCTTAAAAGTCCTAGTTACCAAAAGCTGGAAATATTTTTTTCTTCCAACATAAACCATTGAATAAACACAATTATATATTTCTCAATGAGGTACTTGGAAAAGCAGTCCTGTAATCTTTTCATGGTGAGAGAAAAAAAAAAAAAAAAAAAAAAAAAGAGTATTTTCATACCAGAAATTTGAAGCACAGAAACACTACTAAACCCAAAACATTATGGTATTTTTTTTTTAAGTAGCAATTATACTTGTCTCAAAAGGTAAATATCTTCCTCGTTAAAATTCTTCCCAATTCTTTTAGAATTAATCTGGCAAATCAGTTGAGATACACTTACTACACCTTGTCTGTTCACGACAGATCCGCCCCCCCGCCCTTGCCTCCATACATCTTCTGCACCAAATTAAACCAATCGGAAAAACAGTTCAGTTAAAATTGGTGCCGCCTCATATCACAACCAGAATATTATTGGTACAGTTTATTCATACCGCTGCTGCTTGTTCTCGTTAAAGCTTTACTGAAATAAATATCTTGATGGCTAACACACTTGTGTCCACACTAGGCTGTTACATTGATTTAAACACTGTTTTCCCAGCAATTTAGCTAAATTGTTAAAACAATGACATAAAAAGAAGAGCATAGAGAGCTAGATGACAGAAAGAAAAACACACTTTCACCTCTTGTTTTCACCATCTTTTGTTTGGATTAAAAACTTGCAGATCATGTCTAAGCCTACAGTCACAAAAAACAACTGCATTAAAAAAGGAGATTTGGAGCACTCTGCAGCATCCACCTCTTTTCAGTAATAGCTACAATACTAGAAAGATAAAGTAAAATTATGATTGGTTCAGTAGTGTACGAAAGTATCTTTTAAAAAAGAAAATGTTCCACTTTTACTTTCTCCTCCATTTGTAAAAAAAACTCCATGAAACTTTTTCTCATTATCTGTGATTTATTTCCTTATTCCTGAACCTGGAGGGTAATAATGGTTCAAATGTAATAGCCTTGACCTTTGCAGCTCTTCTCAGGGAGGTCACGAAGAATTTTGTTTAAGTCACGAGCAAAGATTTCAACCTAGCAATAACATAATGCACTTAGATTACACCTTGCTTCAAAATACGTGTGAGGGCTTTACCTGCTGGAATGTACGTCGCAGCTGTGCCCTGTGCCCAGCCACACAATCAACACTTTTACAAGCAGGGAAACTGAGGCACACCGAGAGTGAATTATCACTGAGTGAAACTGGCAGAGATGGAATTAGAGGTCAGGCTTTCTGCACCCATTACTCACTTCAACCACAGTCCCATCCTTCCTCCCAGCACTGTCCATGTCCTCCCATAACGAGACAGTTATTATTTAAAAATTGAAGTGTGGGAAGGTTTGTGCAGATGAACACTGGTATTACCGCACTTCTGTGGCACTTATTTGAAAATCCCAATGAATTTTCATCTCATTAGGCCATGCCCAGTCATAAATTTCTTGTCTCCACTCTCCTGCCTGCTTCATCCCATTGTCTCCTTTTGTAATGCACTGCACATCAGGACTGCCATTTTTGGTACAGCTCTAAATTCAGTTCTCTTTCTAATTACCAGAGTCTCAGGCTGTTAAAATGAAAATAAAAGTAGCACATCATTTTCCAAAGGGGCAAGCAGACTGGCACGAAGTGCATCTTAACAACATACTTATCAGTGAGGAATCTCTTATGTCTTTTCTCCCACCATTTTGTAAAAACCATAAAAAAGAAACAAAACGGCAACCGCTAATATTCAGATTAATAAAGACCCATATGATTCCCAGCTGTTGACTATAAGTGGCAATCCGTGTGCAGCCCTTGTACCCAATGTGGTTTTCACAATACCCATATTTGTTTCTGCCTCTCAGTCAAGTTCCAAATAGGAACTGGTATGTAGTAGGATCTGCGCAAATAATTTATTGTCTGTCTTACATTTAAGGAACTGCAAAAAGAATGTGAAAAAACAAGGAAGAAGGGTTTTTTTTCCATTAATCAGGACCTTACAGAGAAAAAGAATGGGATTTTACTTGTTAATAGTGAACAGCAGTTCATCCTTTTAGATTTCATGACTTTCCATAAGGCACAGGCATTCATATGGTTCTCACATTTTCCGAGAAGTCATGCAGAAGTTAACTTAAACTTAAGCATTTACCAAAAGCTGCAAGGAATACTGTTTTCTTTGAAAACATTCAGCTTTCCTCCCTGTGCTATCTTTTTAAAACACATCCCAGGTTTACATAGCCAAACATGTATTAAATATTAATATAACACATTTATATTGGTTCCTGTTTGTTTTCTGGGGGACCGTAACAATAAGTATTGTGCAGTTTGACAGTGCTAGCTACATTATCTCCAACTACTTTAAGTGCCATCTTTCAGCTTCATGGGGATCTGGCTAATTGGGAAACCAAAAGGAGCAAGCGCTCCTCCTCTGTGCTCCTGCACCCAGCCAGGTCAGCCCCACCACAATGCCAGCCCTGGGGAGGTTTTAAACAGCGGGATGATGGTGGGAAGGAGGCAATGCCACCCTCCCTGCCACTGTCCCCATGCCACAGGGAGCAGAGGAAGCCTCTGAGAGGCCATGGGAGCAGGGCCGGCATGGACCACGGGCGTGGCATTCCTCCGCTCCCCAGCTATCGCGGCGGTCCTAAGGGTGTTGCTGCAGACGGCGGTAACTTAAACCAGGCTTACTGAGCAGCCCCCAGCCTGCGGGAGCATCTTGTACAGACTCCTTTGAACACCCTCACTCCTGGGTTCAGAGCCAAGCTGGGGCTGGCCACACACAAGGCTGGGAGCTGATGGAGGTACGGGCGGCTGCTGGCAAAGCAGCTCCTGGGGGGGCCACGAGGTTGCCTCTCTTTAAAGAATAAAGTGGTTTGTGTATAGGAACTTCAGCTGAACAGCGTTGCTTCGCAAATGCGACAAAGGTAAGGCTTCTTGGGGAACAGCTTATAGGAACGGAAAAAAAACTTGTTTTGTCTCCTGCAAATCAGGAACACGTGTTTGCTACTTGTTAAAATGGACTTGTGTATTAACTCTAAGAAGAAAAAGGACAATAACAATCGCCAATATTTATCATACATTTTCTATGCAAAAGAACCAGATCATGAAATGCGTTGCAGAATACAGATACATTGCTAAAAAGATGTGGTTTCACAATATTCCTCCTTTGCAAACTATTCTTCCGTTGTATAATTTTACAAATCATGTGAAAGTATTCCTATTGAAAGCAAATATGATTTATACTAATCACTGAGAGGCAGCTGGAATATGAAGAATACTTGATGCATTTACTGCATGGAAAACAAGAAACTATATTTATGGACATAAACAGAAATCAAAACAGCAGCTCTTGGGAAAAATCCATAAAAAATTTAAAATCAGGAATTGCATTCTCTCCTTCACTAACTACATCATTAAAACTACAATATGAAACAAAGCATGGCTTTGTATTAACTTGTTTATTTGGCTGTTTATTTTAGTTAACTATGTCCAGCTGCAGCCACTGATACTTAAAATCTTATATACACCATTATTGTCGCATTCAAGCACCAGAACAGGTTACCAAGGCTTGCGATCAATCCTATGTGAGTTTTTTTTAATCATATTGTCTGATTCAATCAAAAACTTAAGGGAAAATTTTGGGTGAAATCTATGGAGTGTGTTACTGAGCCATTCTATTGTAGAACTACTGAATACTACAGGAACAAGCAGACAGTTGTGTATCTAATGTAACGTACACGTACATATAATGGTACAGTGCTAGTAATCATTTTTCCATAATTAAGTGCTTTAGTAGCTTCTACAAATAAGACAACATTTATAAAATGGCAATAAATGCAGTTTGATTTAATTTCTGCCTGAAATATACTGTTACATCTACTCTGGGTTTAATTCATTAGACACTTGATAACACAGTTTGTAGCCATATTACTCAAGGTCACAACTTGCATGTCCTCTGAGGACACGTTCTGTACTCCTTAGCACACTGGCTGATGCCAACCAGCCACATGTCCAGTCTACAGCCACTGCAAACTCAAGAGCTTTCTGACATGCAAACCCAGACCTGGAAGATACAAGTACGTGAGTCCTAAATACACTAGGTTCCTCCCTCACTGTTGTTCCAAGATACTATCTAGCTTGAGGTGTCACTGCTCTCTTTGCTCTGGGTGCACAGACCTGTGGGGACCTGGGGGTGGTGAAAGCTCCTGGGTGCTCAGATGCCCCCAGGCCAGACCTGTGCCCTGCTGCAGACATGGGCACAGCCATGGCCTACATGTTCTCGGGGTTTTAACCCATCCAGGCTTTACGTTTTTGTCTCTAGTGGCTGGAGACAACTGAAACATCCCTGTTGTGTAATTGCCAAGGCTAAGTGTGACTCATGAGCAATCTGCTGGATTGTGGTTTGCTATTTGGCAATCAGGACACTTCAGTGAGCTTACCCCATTCCCCAGCTCCTGTGCCCAGCCCTGGTTCTCTCAACCAGTCCAGACCTGGTTCACAATGGAGCCACAAGCACAGCAGTGCCAGCACAACACGAGGGACTTCCGAGCTGAATACTCACGAAGATTTTTTTCAAGAGCACTCATGTCCCATTTTAAGCTCTAGAATTCAGTAGCCAGATATCAAAAAACAAGCAGCATCCAGCATCTCTTCTGAAAATGTAGATTGTTGAAGACCTAAAACCACAACAGAAGCATGAAGCACCTTGGAAGCTTGGACCAGCTGAGAAGAACGAAGACAGACAAGCCAAGAGAGTGTTCAGATGGTGGTGGAGTGTACAATGTTTTTCACATGGGTCCTTTGGGATGGACCTGACTCTTCATGGTTGACAAGATCACGGATAATCCGCGGGGTAAAGCCTGAATGAACGGACCACTCAGGACAAAACAGCAGCCTCGGAAAGGTGTGAATCTTTCATGAAGATACAATGGCAGAACTTTAGAAACAAGTGACAGGTAAAGAGATGTCGTTGCGGAAAATTTTTGTTAAATCTTTAGCCAAAGTAACATTCAAGACAAATGTTTCCCCAAAACAAGAGAAGCAATTACAGCCCAGGGCCACCACTGACCTTTTCCTTGAAAGCATCCTAATACAGTCCCAGCTTAACTGGCTCGTGTCTAAACGTCTATCTGTTTGCCACCGGAAAAAAATAAATAAATAAGAGAAGAAAATGTTGATTTAATTATATTGGCCTGTTCTGGTGGTATAAAAACTTCTATGAATACCCAGAACAATGTGTGAGTGGGGAGTGTGTCCCTTGTAAGTACTGAAGTTAAAATGTTTCTGTTGGCTGCCAGTTCTGGAGAGATGGTGACTTTTAACTCTAAGCACATGCTCAGTGGCTCTGCAGTAAAGGCATGGGATTACTCATGGGCTGAATGTTAATTTCTAGATATTGAAATATAGCACGTACAAAAGTGGAAGAGATAACTGGCTGTGGAGGCTTCATGATGCATACTGAGTTAGCCAGCATTTTAGGATGGTTGCAACAGGCAGGTGATTGCTTACTAAATATAGGCATTACATACACATCTGGTTCCAAATATTGAAAATTAGCCATTTATCTGCTGCCATTGATTTAACTGAGGTTTATTCTGATACCAATCTATAAAACACTAACAGCCTGGAATTTTCTGATGTATTCAACACAGAAGTTTTAGGCTCAGTTAAAATATAGACCTCCTATGACAATAAATACCTGGATAAGCATTTGATATTGTATTGAAGAGGCATACTCACAACATGAGCTACATAAACTCATTCTCTAAATGAGAATATTTTAAGAGATATCAAGTACAGATGTTTCAAAGTAGAATTTAAGATCTCCCTGGGTATCCCAAACTGGTAATCACTCTATTATAAACTTAACACTTCACAGGCAGAGTTCAGATTCCAGCTTACCTACCCAGCTTTGCATCAAGGAAGAATAACTGTTACGTTTCAACAGTTCTTTGCACCCACTACCTAATGCAAAGCATGAACAGCTGCAACTTCACTGTCCAATCCTTTCTTATACCCTTACAACATTTGTTCTGTTAATGTAGGTTAATTCTGCAAATAACACTTCTGTAAATTGTTCTTGCAAACTGCTACATCATTTATGTAAGGACTTCTGTGAACTTTGAAAAATTAATGCCTTTAATTTTGGTTGATGGCAACATCAGCAGAGCTCTGTAAATTGCACTTTAATGAGATTTTGCTACAGGGGATAATCTGCTACTGACAGAGTAACATCTTGAAAACATCTGTAGACCTATAATTTTTCTATGACGATTAGATCCCACCACAAGAGTCCAAATACAGTGCAGAAATAAAGGAAAAATGTAAAGTTCTAAATGAATATCCAACCTGTTCTCTGGAAAGAAGAGGCATGCAATGAAAAGTTTCATGTGCTGAAAATAAATCAATTTTTCTGACTAATTAACATTTAACTTTATTTAATTAAGAAAGACTATTACTGTCTTCACTGCTGTGCATCTGTATATAATGAAGCAAACAGCAGTAGGTACCACAGAGGGATAAGCCCAAGTAACCCAGCACTATAGGTGCAAAGGAACGTCTATTATTGTTAAGTAACTGACATCAGAGCCTCTCTTTAATGTTGTCATAAATAAAAGAAAGATTTTCACAGATGCTTTTGCATATGGTTTCTTATTTGTCTCTGATGGAGACTGGGAGTTAGATTAGATGCCAAAATTAAATTATTTAAATAGACAGCTGCATAATGCAAACTATAACACCTTTCGAACACTTTCTATTTATAGTAAGTTCGAACTCGCAGAAGGTTAACAAATCTCATTTTGCTTATACCACTGTAGGTTGTTGCTATAAAACCATTGCTTTTACAACACTGAAACTTCAAGGTACACTGCAGTCTATCTGAAAGTGCAAAGCACACAGGATTATCATGGCAAACAGGAGTGGAAAGCTCAGAATCCAAGATTAATTTTAATAGATTAATTTATGTGCTGAAATATGCAGTTTGTGATTATCTGTAATGGAGTTATCCAAGAGGAGCTGAAAAGGCGAGTAGAGAGAGGACTTCAGTGCAAACTGCTGAAGAATTTTGAGTCTGTCATCATTCAAGTGCAAGTGAAGTGATGGACATCAGAGAAAGCACTCAACGCCTAAGCAATAATCTGTAATTTACCAGCACTAAGGTACTATATATCGGGGATAAAACTTAGCATTAAAAATACTGTACCTGGTGCAAGGAAAAATGCAGGTGTTTGAGTACTGGCTACGTAGTTATGTAAGTGTACCCAAGCTGGCACAGGTAAGCAACCTCCAAGCATGATAGGAATGCAGAAAAATATAAAACCAAACCAACCCTATGTGTTTGGAGCATTGTGTTTAAGAACTTGTGTCAAAGGAAGAAGGTCTGCAGCATCTCAGGAGACATTCTTTGACAGTATAACCATTCCTTGAATTGTTTTTCCATGTCGTATACAATCATAAAACACAGGAAGTAAGAGTTCACAAGTAAGGAGTCTGCATGAAATTATTCTGGAAAGGAATATGAGCTGCCAAATCCTACTGGGATTGGAAGTATATTCCTGAAAGGAGCTAACACTGGCAATTTCCAGCAGAATGGAAGACACTAACTAGTGGACAATTCTGAAATGTTCTATCAAAGCAGAGAATTTTTCCTACCACCTATCTGTTAGTAGAGGTATTATGTGCAGAAACACAAAGATGAAGAGCATCATTTGAAAGATACAGTTATAGGCTTCTGCATAGTCTGTCCTACCCACTGTGACAGCCAGAGAAGCAGCGTTTAATCCCTGTGTGGCAGGAGCTGGGAGTTATGCACTAGGTGATGCTCTCATCTTTGGCCCCCTTCTACCCACCACTGTCTGGGCTGCCTGCATAGCAGCCTCTGCCACAGCCACCACGGTGCAGCTGCACACAGTCCTCGGTGTCACCCATCCTCTGCTGCTGTGCAGATCTGGGCCTTTTCTGTTAAAATTAGAATATGTTAATTTTATCCCCTACTGCTTCTTATTTGGGATTTGTGATTCAGAGGCTAGATCGCTTTTCCACGGGATTCAGCTCTCTCAGTTTTGAGCAGATCTACTGGGATACATCCAGCCCCCACTCCTTTATTCACACAGGCACAGCCCAAAATTCACACGCTTCTTTGTGCCCAGCATGAACTGCTAATGAAGACAAGGGATACTGTCATCCCTTCACCATTTCAGCCTTGCTATGGGTCCACACTGGGGAATCGAAAATCTTCCAAACTTTTTCACCACCCTGATAAAGTAAGACATGAAAAATCAACTTCAGCCTGTTACAATTCCCATTTTACAGCCAGAGAAAAATGAACCAGGAGCCATGCATTTTGTTACAGAATGTTAGAGAGTAAAGATGCCAAAACTCCCAGTCTCAAAAATAGTTAAGTGGATTGGATTATGCTGCCTCTTTATAGCTTGGTCTCGTACTGCATGCTGTACTTGTCAGTACCACATGGTATTCATCCATTTTCCTTTCTCTAGACCATCCTTCTACTAGCTAGCAGCATACAGTTGATACCATTAAGAAACTAACATCCTGTGGTGACAGTATTTGCCTGTAGCATGGTACTGTATAAATAGAGGTAATGAGAACTTTACTGTAATGTTTATAAAGCCCTTTAGATACCCAAAATGCCTTTCATATATTCAAATAAGTAATGTCAACACCATGTGATCCCCATTCTCCAGAGAAGAAGCAGGGCTGAGTTTTCATTTAGAATTTCCCAATTCCCTTGCTTCACTTCTAACAGCTTAAGTTCGCTATAATTAGCTCCAGGGAAAAACTTCCAAGTGGCATGTGTTTTATTAACTACATTTTGTAGGAATTAATATAATTAAAATAGTGTATTTTATGCAAACACCAGCTGAATTACAAAAGATATCATTAGCACAGATTTGAGCCTAAAGAAAATGTATTTCCAGCAGTCTCAGTTCTTCTGCAGCCTTAGTGGAACTAAAGCTGTGAAAGGGACTCAAGAAGGGGATAGATGTAAGTGTGCTTACCACTATGAAACATTTAGAAAAGACTAATTTAAGTCTGAAATATGGAGGACTGAGACACAATAATGGCCTTCAAAAGTAACCACTTGGAGTGTTCCCTTACTTATGGTTCTCTTGATTTGGAGAAGCCTCCTTGTCTCTCTCCACTAAAACGCTAATGCAATGAGCCTTCCAAAAAGTCTTACTGTGCTGTACTATAAATGATTAAGCTACAGAGGGAAGTGAAGCTTTGGCTGACAGTCTTGATAGGAAAGTCATTAAAGCATACATGCCTCCTTTCCCATCAAAAACCTGCGCAAGTTATCAATAAGTAGTCACTAAATTTAAAGCAACTGTGGGCAGTCTTATTTTACATGCCCAACATGAGGAGCGTAATCAGAAGTTAACACATAGAAAGCCACCAAGCAAGCTAAAATTTAGAGTCAAACAGGACTGAGCACTTGAAGGACTTCTGCACAGCTTTCTGTACTGTCGTTTCCGTGGCACTGTGTCCTGGGGACGAGAAGAGGTCTGCAGGGCCCTGCCTCTAGAGAGCAAGCAACCCGTCACTGGCCCCGCCAGAAGGCTGCTGCATTCAGAGTGGTCCCTCCTGCCCCGCTGCAGCGCTTAAACCCCGAGTCCTGAAGAGCCTGTTCAGTTGATGCTATTCAAGAATTGATCCACACTAGGCAAAACCAGCTATGTGTAAAACAGCATTAAATGTCCTTTGCATCACTCTGCACAAAGCAAGAGAAGCTTCTCAGTACTGTCCAGTTCCCTTTATTTTGCTTCATGTCTCAATGCCTCAAGCAGAATAACGAATAATATAAAATACAGTCCACTAAGAGTGATAGATTGGTAAATGGCTGTCAATTTTGTGTTAAATTTATTGAATGTATGCACTTTTTACCATCAAAATAACTCCTTATTAAGCCTCTGTCACTGCTGATACTGGCATTATATTCTAACACAGCTATGTTACTATGTCCTACAGTCAGTAGGTCTCAAAATCACCAAGCTCACAGTCACTAGAACAGGAACTACATGGCAAAAACTGCAAAAGCCAGGTATTGACCCGTGAGTGTTTACTTGGCTTCTGAACTGATTTTCAGATTAAAAATCCAAAGAATCCCCTACTGGGGGGGAAAAAAGGTCAACATTATAATGAATATCAGAAACAGCATTTTGTAAGGCTGAGTTCTTAATAAAAATAGATATAGTATGAAGCACAACTAAAATGTTTGAATAGCTGAAAATCAATCATCTTGGGTTAATCAGAAATAACAATTAATAACAATAGCAATTATATTTGGGTGTATCAAGTAACAGAACAGTTTCATACACCCTGAAATAGGAACGCAGCACTACAGTAAGAAAATGCAAATGTAAATAACATCTTCATATTACCATTGACAACAGAAAAGCAAATAGAAGGTGTTTACTGAAAGGGATGTAGTGGGGAAATCTATTTGAAATAGTGTTAGTGCCTAAACACCTAAATATGAAACAGTTGCATTTTCAGGAACCTTCCTAGAAGAGAAACAATTGAAAATAATTTGCATTGGAACTGGAAAAAAACATCTACAATATCTGTCAATATTACCATCTAGTAACAAAGATATGAAGGTCAAAAAAAAACAGCTAACTTTCCCAAGCCAGATATTGTGAACTTCAACCACTGAACAGGCTTATTTTCAAGGACAGAGATCAGCATGCAATCGATTTCTGCATTATCCAGAACCCAGAGAATTTAGTTGTCTTCACTAACAATAACCCAGGAAGATAAAGTTTATATTTTGCTGAAGGAAAAAAAAAGCCTAGAAATAGAAGCATCTTCAAGGTCAGCTAGGAGCTGTTTAGATTAGGCAGGGAAGAATAGCTCTTACATTGAAGTTTAGTTGAAAATATTCAGACTAAACAAAAAAGGCCCCTTTGTATTTCTGACAACTAGACCATATGCAAATGAAAATCAAATACTTTTTCCTGCCCAATGAATTCTTGTCAAGTGGGTTGGTAAAATCTAGGGAGCTCAGCCTTACCAGGAAAACAGATGTTGCCTCATCTGGTTTGATACTCATATGGATGTTGAAGTCTCTAAGGCTAATAGTACAGTTCCAACAGTAGCTCTGACAGAGTTTCAATGAATACATTTGTGATATATTTCATACACTCTGATAGTCTATACACCCTTGTAACTACAAACTTTGATCCTTCCCTGGAAGTACAGGAAACACCTGGATAGTCTAATAAACTCCGCTACACAGTTGGCCACTTTATGCATTGCAACCAAATTGTAACCAGCTCTCAGAAATATGAGATGTGGATCTCCATTTCCTCTGTATCACAGCCATAGATGCAATACTTTCCATGCAAAAGTGAACCCTTGGGGAGGACAGTGGTGGGAGAAGAGACTCAAAACAGATGAAAGAGAGCCAGTAAACCTGAATGCATTTCTATATAATGTGTTTCTCTTCAAGCAAGAGGATGTTGTCCTTTCTCCTGTATGCCTTCTTTGCTAAGCACAGATGTATTATTTGAGGTCTCTCTGCTCCTTTATTCCTCTCTTATTTCCCAGACATAAATATCACACTTTCCACATTTCCTTCAGATCACCAGTCTTGGTCCAGAAATTGTGAGCACAAGATATTTTGACCGGTGGTGACTATGACCAATACAGGACAGTGGCTTTCCTCACCTCTGCCTCATACCAGCTCTCTTTTCAGTAAGTTTGATTATTTGTCAAAACCAGCACTCCAATACTCCAGTATAAATAAGTCAGAGAAAAACAACTTGGGGTTTAGGAAGATAATTTCTTGATATCAGTCTTTGATCTCCAGTAACGCCAAGACACAAATTTATTAAGCTGATTATCATGGAAGACTTATAGTGGCTTAATATTTTTTATAGCAATAGGCTGATGTCATCTTCCAAAAAGACTAACTTACAGTGTTTATGATTACTGGTTATTGCAACTTTGACACCTGCGCTGTCCTTCCTCTCTCTTTTCTTTTCCTCTGTTTTTATGCATTCATGTATCTATATGCACATCAAGCAGCAGTGCAAATTTCTCCCTTGGTCCCTACTGGTATTCTTCACTGCTAAGCAGAAGAGATATACCTAGTAAGGAAAAGAAGTCTCAACTCTATCCTTTCTCTTAGTTTTATATATAAAAGAATGCATTGCTCAGTTGAGACTCCCCCAGAGTATGAATCTGCATTGGTACCTACAAACAGTGCCTTTCTGCACTGCCAGAGAAGACTAACCAGGGAGGGTTCAGAGAGCACAGACAACTAATCCTGTGGGGAAAACACAGTGGAGCAAGTTTTATCCTCTACACTCTTGTCATCATACTTTCCTTCCTTGTAGAAAGTTACCATCCTGACAGATAGGTACACCAACTTTATTTCCAGAGCATGCTTTGGGGTTTTTTTTTTTCCCCCTCATTATTCTGACTTTGATGCATTCCTTGTCATCCTCACCTGCCCCAGAGTCCAACACGTTAGCAGTTCACTAAATGGCACCCACAAGCAGTATGCTACAGAGGTAATAGCAGATAATGGTCCCTAACACAGTAAGCTAAGCTTAACCACACCTAAGCTGGTCACGGTAATGTTACATCTTGTCAAGGGTTTTGCAGCACCTTACCTGAAAGTGATGTTAGAGCTAATGGATGCTCATTGCATGATTATTCCTCCTTTATTTAAGAATGAGTACTTTTTCTGCTTTTATCCAGACACTCAGCATTGCCCAAGGTCCTTCTGACTTTTCTGCTGAATGGCGGTTGTGTAGGGAGGTTGTTAGCTAGGTTTCAATTAAGGAAATGCACTGAGGCACATGTTTCCATTCTTCCCTCCTCAAGAATAGATATGCTTTCTCAATCAGCACATCTCCTGCTTATAACATGTGTAAATTGGACAGTCTGATGAGTGTAGATTAAAATTTGGCATGAATTTCATTGCATATTCTGTACCTCCAGCTATTTTTATGAGCTTTTTCTCTTGTTTGCACAGGCTTAAATTCTTTTTGTTGGTGCTCATTTAAAACATTTTTTTTTAAGTTCTGTATCTTTTCCTTATCTGAGTTGCTATCATTGTCCTCCTCGCTTATCATTTGTATTCTCAGTAGGGCAGACCAAATAAATTAATAAAACAAGTTTTTGTTTCCAATAAACAACTGTAATGCCTACAAAAAGATGCAATTATAGTAGAATAGCACTTCACTTCCCATAAAAAAACATTAAAAATAAAAAAAAACTAAATAACAAAATGTTTTTTCAAGATTTCCAGCAAATTAAAAAGATATGTACCTACAAATTCCCATCAAAGCAGCAATTAAAAACCCATTTTTTGAAACTCAGTTAAAAATCCAGCTTCATTCTAGAGTGAGCAGACGTAAGTTTGTTTGAGTGTAATACACACTGAATTCATTCAATAAGTGGGGAAGAACAGGCTTGGATTGTGGGGTGGTTTTTTTTCATTTTAAGGAACATTCACGTTGGTTTGCACTTATGTTTCTATATTTTGCTTTAACATCAGAAAAATTTTACATTGAATTCAGGTCTAGTTCTCAAAATTTTATTTTTAGCTTAGAACAATTTTGCAAAGTTCTAGATGAAATGTAATTTTCTTGAAATTTTTATATAACTAAAAATACCACACTTCAAAATGTGTTATAGAAATAAGTTGTGGTACTGCTTCATAGCAAATGGAGAAAATTAATTAAAGCTTATAATTAGAAATTTATTAAATAAAGAAAAGTTCCTTTATTCCTTTTAACTGGGACCTAGGAGAAGATACTTAAGTGAACAATTAAGTCCTCACAGTTAAATTTGACTAAAGCTTCTGCTTTAGCAATTATGCCATTTTCAAACCTTTGATTTAAGGCAGTTTTGATAAACTGGCTGCATGTCTTAATTGAACTTGCCATTTCAGTGTAAGAGTTTGCATCCTCTAGTTTCCTGCAACATGTTTTTGATACACAAGCAAAAAGGAGAGCTAAGCATTTTCTTATTAATGAAAAAATATTTCTAAATGTACATGGCATCCCCCCTCACCTGATAACAAGCTTCAAATTTAAGGCTTTGGTTCTTGTTTTTCTACTTACTACCGCTTGAGTTATATTTGGAAAATGTTTTTTAAAATATATCTGGAAACATGGTATTTTTTCTGATCAAACTAAGGTGTCTCTTCTCTGTTCTTACTACTGCCAAGCGTGTGATTTACACACAGTTTAATTATTCAGATGTTTATTATGTTCTACATAATGAAATTTGGACCCTCATATTTTCTTCCTACATGCTCAGTGCAGGCTGCAATTATAGCCATAGATATCTGTTTATTTGATGAATTTTGCTTCTTCTGCATAGTTTGATAAATATGGAAATAAGTCAAAACCTACTTTATATACAGTAATTAAAGTGAAAAATCTAGTCATGATGCAAATCCTTAATTGGACTCCAGGAGAGATATGCAGAATTTCTCTTTAATAATATGGGATGACTAGGGACAGAAAAACAAAGCACACTAAAATATGGTTTAGAAGCACAATTAATCACAAAATAGAAAACAACCAATTTAGCATAGCTCATTCAGTGACTCTCAAGGCTCAGGTAATGTTCTTTTAATCATCTGGCTCTAATATTAAGGTTGTGTCATGTGCAGCTGAAATAAAACACAATATATGTGCTGATCTTCACTGGGAAACGTTTTCTGGACTAATTTGTAAACACGGCCTTTTCACACTAAAATGCTCAGTCTACTTAATGACGTGTAAGTGAATGATCAAAGCAATGTAAAATGGTTTTTAACTACTATTATTTAATGTATTAATTCATCAGCAGAAATACACCCTCTTGCAGCTGGTTACAGGGAATATGTTTTTGTTGGCTATATATAATTCATTTTGTTTTTCAGTATTATTAAGACAAAGTCATTATTTTGGCTGACGATGTTCCAAAGAAGAATATTCTTGTTAAGCAGCATTAAACTGACAAGTTATAGCACCAAGCAGGTGGGGCTGAGATACAAGTCTCCAGGAACAAGAAATCTGTACAATCTAAAGAAATAAATGTTTTCTTTCCAAGCTCTGAACATATATTGCTCTAATCAGCTAAAATTAACCATCACTGTCACTTAATTTGATTGTAAAAATATTGTAATATCCCATTAAGGGAATACGATCACGCTCTAATCAGAAGGTGTTGGATTTATTGTACTAGTTTGTTTAAACTACAAATATAATTAATCTCCTTTTGCACTTCTCCTAAATAAGAAATACCAGAATGACATTTTTGTCTTCAAATGGATTATAGACACTGAGTAGGAGCCAGAGGTCATCCCCCCACCCTGCCATAACTATTGAAGCAAATATCTGCTTCAAAACCTGAAGCGTTTGGTGGAGCATTCAGCCTGCCTGACCCGGCGATGACCATGGACCGCACCGGAGGCTCTGTGGCTGCGATACAACCAGAAGGACCACTCTTCTGTTACCCAGATGTGCCCATTGGTAGAGACCATGACTGCAAGCTTCCATGCTGAGAGCAGCTGAAATTAGAGAGGCTTGATGTCCAGTATTCAAAATCACTGTTAAAACTCTTTCTAAGTCAGAATCCCAACTGTCTTTGACAGATAAAAGGAGTCCTATGCAATCTAGTTTCAATGTAGGCTACTCTTGACCACCCTGAGATGACCTGGCACCTCTTCATGCACCTGCCGTAAAACTTAAAGGCTTCAGAAATTCTTTTCTTTGAAGTGTCCTAATAATAACAGTCTAACCTTTGATGTTTCTTCCTGTACCACATGCTTGAACTTCTTATAATCTAAAGTGTATAAACTTCAATTGCTACACACAAACTGGTTGCACATCTTGAGAACACAACACTATAAACCTAATGTGAACTGTAGTAATGATCTTTTTATTTCATTTGTATTTAGCGCTTTATTTATATAGCATCATAAACCTAAACACTTAACACATCAATTGGGCATTAACCATCCATGCTGATTAGCATGGAGCAAAATTCACCTTCCACAGTCCAAAGACAGAAGAAAAACAAACTCATGCAAAATAAACTTTGTGTGCAAATATGATACTTTAACAGAGGATCCTTTTCACACCAAAAAATCAGAAAGAAATTCTGTTTCCAATGGCTTAAGATCACATTCAGAGTATTTTTTGAATTAAAATTACTGGACCTTGAAGAAGTCAGGGAAAGTTATTTTTAAAAACCTTCCCTAGCCTGATCATTATCTCAGGATTCTGTAAGTTTTACAGATCCCTCTGAAAATGTCTGTCCAGCTCTGTTTTATGTTACTTCACAGATTTTTAATATTCAATAGTCCTTATCCTGTGCAAATGTTTAGGTCTAAAAAGAATTGTTTCTAGTCCCTATTTTTAACCTATACATCAGGGATGAATTTTATCCAAGATGTATCATTGATATAGCTCCGAGGAGAGAGAAAGCACATCCTCCATGTAGCCCCAGTCCTGCAAAGGCTCATGAACATGCTGAACTTCCCTTGCTGTAAGCCATTCTGCTGAAATTGTGAGCATCTGCCAAGTGCTGCTCCAGCATTATTTGAATTCCTGCCTTTCCTGTTAAACACTCTTTTGGGTGGTCATTTCCAGCTGACTGTTTTTCACCTCATGGTTTTCCAAAACTTCAGGGCATTAGAACTAAGTTTTGCTGTTCAGTTGAATTTTTTTTTTTAAGATTGCTTTTGAGAACAGTGAGCTTTGGAAGAAAAGGAGTTGAACAGTTATTATTCCCATTTTAGGGTAATGTGTTCTGTCCAGTTACTCCGATAAAAGGAAAGGTTCTTTTTTCTTTATGACTATGGTTAAGCTGGACATTTACAGAGAAATAATTGACACTGAAGAGAAAAGCCCTTCAGAGCAGACCAGCGAAAACTGTTCAGTCCAAACTGTGCATATGCATCAGGAAGAACATGTAGTTCTAGTCCTTTCTTCGGTTTCACTTTTGTTCTCAGATGTTTGCATTGCCTCCATACTGAGCTCAATTCAGCTGACCAAGGTTCAGTCAATTTGGTTCCAACTGCAAGATGAAAATGCAAATTTGCAAATTATAAAGATGAGAGCAGTTACACCAATGTAACTGGTCAAATAACTAAGAGAATAGGAAAAGGATTGGAGAAGGATGACAAGTATCAACAGAACTCATTAACAGCCTCCAGGCACGGATGGTTTAAATACTCTAAGCCTCCTGGAACTGGAAAAAAAAATTACTTAAATGACTAATGGAAATGTGGTAAAGCTCAATAATATCAATGATGTGGTGAGAATACATGAGGAATGATTACTCACTCTCTACAAGAGTTGAGGGACCATCAGATGAATCTTGTAAATGTCAAGTTCAAGAGAAAAACAGGGCATTCTTGATAAACAGTGCATAGTTAAGGTAAGGAACTCTTTTCACTGGAAGATGCTGGGACTGCCAAAAATCTGTATGGATTCAAAAAGCATCTGAAGAAATGCATAGAAAAAACTCAACACAGCTAGTAAACAGAAACATGACATCTCTAAGGAGGAAATCCCATGAGAAACCTGGAGTGTAATTCTGAGAAGTATCACTGCACAGTTGCTCTTATACTCTTCCCCAGACATCTGCTGATAGCTATAAGTCCAGCACAGGATATGGGCTAGATGGACCTTTAGCCTGGCCCAATGCAGACACTCCTACAGTTTGAAGAAAGCTGTCTAGCTGTTTGACTCATTTCAATGTCTTCAACAATAAGGCAAGAGATGCAAATCATTATGAGAATGAGATAAATCTGAAGAAATGGCAGATCAATGTACACAGAAAAATTTGGCATTGGCTTTCTCAAATAGAATGTTTATATATGATGATGGAACTAGGCAGTCCACCTAAAGATGTAGTTCAAAGTTTTCTACCTGGTTAAAATCCACCTGGAGGCAAGGAAAAGCTGATAAGCATTGGATTATGCTTATCATTTTGTCAGATTTTTCTGACTTTTAAATCACCAAGGACCCTCTTAAGCAGATGTTCCTAAGCAGAGTGTTTGTCTACGCAGTACATACTTCTGCCCAGCCTCCAAAGCATTGCCCAGGTTTGCTTCCTTTTGTAAATTGATCTTCACTGGTGATGTTTTTCTACTGTCAGAGGCTCCCAGAATTCAGTGTGGTATTGCAGGCACCATTTCACATAATAAAGGCATTAGCACCTCCTTGGTTTCTAAAAAGATCTCTCTCCAGCCTGAAATTACTTTTGCTGCTATATCACTTTACAAGCTCTTTTCTAATTTGCTACCCCCTATAATTCTAGGTATTTTTCAGTCTGACTGCTTTGTAAGTATCTCCTTCCATTATGTAAAGTGGTTTCTTTTCAGATTCGAGATTGTAGAGCTACTCAAAGTGAACAAAATTTTTTCACTTGCATTTTTCATTATCATGTTGCACTTAAACCATTTCTTGTGGGAACTTAATAATGTTCTGTAGTTGATTAGAGTTAAAGAGGTCTACATTCTTCACTCAAAACTGTACAAAAATCTTCTATTGACTGACTTCAATTAACTGAATTGATTTCAATTCAACAGCCTAAATTCATTCTTTGTCTAACTCTACTGAAGTCTAGTGAGCCAAATATTGCGTGACACAGCTGAATTTCACATCCAAACCCAAAACAATATTTCTATGTTGCCCATTACAAAGATGAACAAAAGCGGAATACTTGCCACTGAAAACTGAGTGAAACACATACCCTGACCTGTGCAGAAGTTTAGATGTGTTTAGGTTGACCTTTACATTGTATAACTATAAAAATTCCACTCCAAGACCTAGTGGTTACCACTGTGAAGTCCTAGAGTGGAGTCATATCAACAATAAGCCTCCCTGAGGCTTCAGAAGAGGTTAGGGTTTCCCTACACATCTGCAGAATAACAGCATTGTGTTTATTGAAAGAAACTTAAAAATAAAAATAAAGCAATTAGGAGGCTTTCCAAGAGCAAACAAGTTGAGCAGGAAGCAAAAAAAAAAAAAAAAAAATCAAAGAAAACAGGAAGCAAGGCAAAAACTGAGTATTTTCATCTTCTACATGTGGAGCTTGGAAATCCAGGTGGTTTCTGTTTTGTTCCTATTTGCTTCAGATATTGAAATATCCAGATGTCAGTACAAAAATATACTGAAGAACTGTAACATTTTAAAAGAAATTGAAAGTCATGCTCTGTCTATTCTACCCTTTAACTGACACATTGTCACAAGCATAATCAGTTAATACAGTAGTAGCAATAATTTGCTCTCTTACACTTTTGCTGTTACAATTTCCAGAGTTCAACCTAACATATAATGGAAGTCAGCTTTTTGAGTGAATGACTTCAGAGGGGTTTGGACTAGCTCCAAGTTAGGATGCTTTTTTTCTTTAGTAATACATCCACTATATATGAACAAATACACTCTCTCGGGCAATTGGCCAACTGACCTACTTTAGGACAAGAATAGCTGTGGTAAGTAAAACCAAGGTTTATCAACTGGAGTATCCTATTCCAACAGTGGCTGAGGGTGGATGCCTGGGGATGGAAGCCAAGTATGGAGGGACACCAGTGGGAATAGGCTCCATTTCAGCCATTTGTTGCACAGAGACTTCCAGAACCATTTTTTGAACACCAAAACCAGGTGTTTCTAGCTCTTGATAGTGTTTTCTTCTATTAAATTGTCCAATCAGTTGTTCAATTCATATAACACCTTAGCGTCCTGTGGTAAAATGCTTCACAACTTAACTACATACTGTGTGAAAAATTATTCACTTTGGGGGATTTTGAACTATCAACTGATGTCACTTGAGCCCTTCCATTCTTGGATATTATAAGATAGTGAATAAATGTGAAGGTATTTTAATAGCTGGTTCTGGTTTTATATGTATTTTCTCTTCCATAAAGGCTTCATTGTATGTCAACTAGTTTTTGAAAGAACATTCCAGACATATCGTTAATATGCAATTGATAATATTGTGTTGATTAAACAAACTGAATTAGACCATGAAGCACAGTATCAGACAGTCAAAAAGTTAAAAGGAGCTGACATTCCTGTTTTAAACATGGGATTATCCTAAAATGATCAAGCATTACTCTCAACACAACACTGAGGGCAAGAAGCAATACTACTTCTTCAGATGGTGCTCTGTGTTCAGGAGCCAAGAAATGGCACCAGAGCAATATCATTTCCAACACAGGTGTCTGATGAACACAGACTCACTCACTGCTCATAGCAACCAATCTTGTTTAGAAATTCAACAGCCTGTCTTAATATTTTGATGGGTTAAAATTGTTCCACCAGGTCATCTTGAACTAATCCAACACCACAACAACAAAACTACTAGGTGCATAAGTGTAAATAGACAAATAGGTATGACTGTAAAAGCAAAAAGAAAACAGCATCCTTCCTCTGCCAAGTAGAAATTTTTAAAAGTCTTAGCTATTACACTACTAGCCTTTTATGACAAAACCCTATTATCTAACAAGTGCTTCTTGCCAAGAGACAAAACCAGCAACTTTCATATCTTTAAAGATTTTTTCAAGAAAAAAAAATTGTGTTTTTCTGCAATTTTTATGATTTCTACTCTTTTATATTTTTATTATAGACTGGTCCTGGTTGAGACATGAGATCACTTTTGCTACCACTGAACATAAGGTTTGAGGAACACAATAGGACACACCGTACTAACTGAGGAGGTTGCCTGGGATTTCACCTCCCACATCATCTCATTTGCCCTAGCCCAGGCACATCATTTCAGGCTTGTTCAGGTACGTCGGTGCCAAGCCAAATGAACTGAGATCTCATCAGTGCCAGCTACACATAAGAGAGCACTATATGCTATCTGTATACTAAAACAGCAATAACATCTGCTTCCACAGCAATCTTGCTAGTATCTTTACATATTCATTAAGCAAAGGGCCATGAAGAAAACAAAAGTGTCTATAGAAGTTAAGATTTGTCTTCAGCAAGCTCCAATACAACTAAGTGTGAATATATATTTTCACAAAAACAATGAACAATGACTATTTACAACTTCTTGGAAGAACTGAACAAATCCCTTCACAGGCAGTGGAAGTTCTTTCCCTGGTTGAGTAAGAGGAAATATTCAGAAGAGGTTCTTTGGTGTAAAATGAGGACTCTACTTTCACATGGAGGGAGTATATTAAACTCTAGAAAATTAAAATACTAATTGTCTTTCCCCACTCCATTCCACAACAAAAAAAATGATTCCAAACAAACATTAAGAACAATGGTGTTTCTCACAGAACCCTTGTATAAGCAGAGATAGATCATAGCTTTTGGATTTAATACTCAAGCAGAAAGAAGTCATCATTTGCATGAGATAATGCAATTGTCTGAAAACTACCAAGTTTGCATTAAGCATTCCAGCTTAGAATATATTTGTGTGTGAATGTCAGATATCTTTATCAAAATAAAATCAGTCCCAAGACCAAAAAAGAATGTTGGTCATGACTGTCACAAAAAACCCTTATCTTCAGGACTCAGCTCATGGGGGGAAAGAATGGGCTAATAGCTTAGAGAATGGTAGATTAGTGAGGTCTGTATTTGTGGCAGGGGTTCATTCAACTGTACCTACACAAGGTAAAAGCTTATGGCAGTTCCTGGGTGACTTATTTACTTGGAAGGGAGGAGATATTTGATCCATGAATTAAGGTGGTCTACAAAGTATTGTTATTGTTCTTACAAAGACATACTTGAATGCATATTTCTTATCTATTCATTATTATCATAAATTAAGACCCTAGAGGAGAACTTTAACGGGACATTTCTGGCTGCTTTACAGGAGGTGACAGTATACCAGGTGTACATAAAATAAAGATTTCTGAATGCAATTATTTTGATTATAGCTTCCATTAATTGCTCAGCAGAGATGGGAAACTCAAATCACGAGGATCTGGCAGCCACTGTTAACAATCCAGACAAAACTATTTGTATTAAGCTTTCAGTGTCTTAGACTCAAAACAAAAATCAGCTTTACAATTTTTTTCTCCATTGTGAAACAAGTGCTAGAATAGAGAAAAATTTCCAATCCACAAAGACAATATGACAGAAGTGTATGCTGCATTCCTAGAGCACCTTCAGAACTCTATTTCCCAGAATTTATGGAAAAAGAGTTACTTCTAGAAAAATTAATATTCTTCTACTGACAAAGAACACTGCAAATACTTCTTTAAAGCAGGGGAAGTAATTTTACTGGGCATAAATCTGCTTGCCTGCAACAGTAGTCTTTATAACTTTCCTAAACAACTGCAACTCCCTTCTGGGACTTTGTTTTACTTTTTACTTTTCCCCTGTATGTTCTGAATGCTCTTCCAGCTCTGTTACACAAAAGCCACCCACACACTGAGACCAAAACCATTTGCAAATGAGAACAGAAGTCCCTGATCTCCATACAGGTAAGTCTTCAATGAAGACTCCTCTTTTCTTGGTCTTTCTCCTCCTCCTTTAAAATCTGTTCTCCATCTCCTTGAAGATGAGGGGATGCCATACATGCCTACCTACAGTATGGGTACAGATCCATACATATCCTGCTTCCTATAGTTCATGAAGCACTTCGCATACGAGAGGATAAGTCAGCGGTTTTCTAATAGCTCACAAGTTCAAGTTGACTTCAAAGAATATATTCTACCAGCTGAGTTATAAATGGGGTTGAAGCACCCAATCAAGATGAGGGGTTTCTATCAGGAGATGACTAAATTTACTTAAAAGTGAATCTATGGCAAAACAGTCTCAGAATTTAGAAGAGCCAAAAGAATTAACACTATGTGAAGTCATAGAAAACAATAACCCAGATACTTTGTCAGCAGTACTGCTGAGCAGCAACGCCAACAAAATGAGGAGGAACGTCCTTCACAATTTAGGTGAGTGAAGCAGTAGGGGGAGAGATGCTTTTTAGAGATATCACTTACAATTAGTGGTATGCTGAGGCTCTTAAGAGCATGCTTCCTTAGAGACAAGAATACATATTAAAGTGTAATTTTAAACTACAACTTTCATACCCCAATCACTTACTCCCCCTTCCTGGAGCCTAAACTAGAAAATCAATTTATACTATTTGTTCCCCAGACTTCTTTCCTCTTCCCCAAGCTGTCTCATACACACAGTCCAACATCAACACAAAAGACATGAGTTTAGCTATAGCTGGAAAGAGAGGATTGACTGGATGACCTCTTGAGGTCTTCTCCAGTCCCACGGCTTTATGATCCAGTTCCTTAAGAGAAGAAAGCATGTAGATTTCTGTCAAAGCTAATGTTCCAGTAGAAAGCTAAGTCCCCAGACAGTAGCAGGTCAGAACCTTAGTGCAGAGAATACTTCCGCAAAATGGTAAGCTTGTTGCTGATACCTTGGGCCAAGATCCAAACAGAACATAAATCACCTAAAATGAGTCTTAAACAGAATGTAAACACCAACAAGTCAAGAGTTGTAAAAAAAACTCTGCAAAACTGTTATTAAGTGTTCCAGCTTGCACATTTTTTCAGTGCCTTTAAAAAAAAAGTAATAAATTACTTGGAAAGTCTGTCTAAACATGCTCAGAGCTTCCTTGTGTTTTTATCTAATGACAGTTTGGCACCACTCCCATTCTTAAGTCCAGTGGAGGTGCTGAAACCAGTCATTCCTTCCCCAGCAAGGGGGCTGGCATTTGCCACACAAGTTAACCGGGCTTGAGCCCTCCACAACATTCAGTGACTTCAGTGGCTTGATTTCAACATACAGCTAGAGAAAGAGTCTATTTCAGGCTCTTAGGAGGTAACATCCTAGAAGACACTCAGCCTGAAAGCTGAAGAGATCAGGTTCAAACCCTGCCTGCCAATATATGATGAGATGGAAGCCTGATAAGCAAAAACATGCAAACATCCTGCCTACAAACCCTTCTGAACCATTATATTCTCCATCTTGTTTGCTGAAGATGTGCCACCAGTCAGAAAAGAACATGATCATTTATTAGAAATCAAAAAAGAATGAAAAAGGGACCCCAAATCTAGAAGCAGTTAGAGAGCACAGCAGTTAGGAAGGGAAGTGAATGTCCTTTAACATTAAGAACACTTACTGGAGAAAACTTGAAAAAAAGACAGCAGAGCTGGGTGGGGCTAGTTGGCTTCTGTTGACTGGTAAAGGACAATCCTTCACTGGAGCCAGCTGGATTTTTATCACCGAAATA
The DNA here is from genome assembly GCA_013400615.1 of Syrrhaptes paradoxus. Taxonomy (NCBI): domain Eukaryota; kingdom Metazoa; phylum Chordata; class Aves; order Pterocliformes; family Pteroclidae; genus Syrrhaptes; species Syrrhaptes paradoxus. Next base: position 197,551 of record VZTO01019298.1, on the reverse strand, counting down.
TGAATGCTATTAAGTTTGTGACTGTTGATATGCTAATAGTATTAAAGGCTGATTTTCCCCTCTTCCTCATGTTCCCCTTATAGTCTAAGTGCACATATCCCACCTCGTTTTAATGCAATAAAGATGGTTTTGAAAAATAAATACATTAATTGTGCCTGAGGTTAGGTTTCTAATTGAAATTTAGAAGCTTCAGGAGACATTAGAGCTAAAGGGGCATTTTGCACGTGAAAATATCTTTATCCTCTGGCCAGCTGGTCAAAGAGGTGAGTTTGTCTGATGAACTGTCAGTGCACTCTTCAGAATAGCATGTGGTTGAAGAGCCCCTGTCTCTCTTCCCCTGCCAAAGAGCAAGCAGATATCCAGAATCTACCACTGAGACATATTTTCCTTTTAGAATAATTCATCAGGAATTAAGGGGGCTCTTTAATCTCCACTAACATAGGCTTTATAACCAGTCCTTGTCTTCCACAATGTTTTTAAAGTCATCAACACATAACAGCAGAGTAAGTCATAATGTATTTCATAAGGAAATACTATTTCCATAGTGGAAATCTCCTTTCTTTTTAATAGTCTCTTCTTGGGCTTCTGTTCAAACACACACAATAAAGTTCTCTGTGAATCTGCAGGCCGATCAGAACACCAATTCTGATAGCCACAGGAATGTTTCTACCTTGTACAACTTTTTTTTTTTAATTAATGTGTATTTCAGTTGCAAATCAAAATAATGAGACTAAGAAGGGCCAATGTTGTATTCCCTTGGAGCTTTCTTTCCCACTCCCATTTTTTTTTTTTCCAATTTCCACTTTTCCCACTATGCCCACTATCAGAAGACAGAAGAGGAAGTTTCTGACTGCAGACCTCCATCAGGGATGTAGCGTGATCATGCGAAGGGTAGCAACGTGGGACATTAAAATACCATAGTGGCTGTAATTTAAAGCATTTGAGGGTAAGGAAGGTGGTGTCAAAACCATGTTAGCTTTTTTTGGTTTATTTTAAGGAAAGAATAATATGACAGTACAAATTCGTAATTAAAAAAAAAAAATCTGTTAAAAGCAGCTTCAGTAGAAGATGTGTCAGCTCTCTGTAGAGTAAGGGAGACAGACATTTCAGTCCGTGTCTTAACTCTCAGCCAGAGACACATATTGCATACAGAGGACCAGGTCAGTTCTCTTATTTTACAAAAAAAAAAAAAAAGCTTTGTTCCTCCTTTTAATATCAAAGAAAGTAAATTACTAAAACCTTTCATTGTAGATGACATTTGTGAAGTCCCTGCTTTTGCTTACTGTTCTCCTCTGAACTCCCCCCAGTTTGCTTCCCCCTCTCTCTGCATGACTGACCAGGGCTGGATGTCATGCAGCAGCAACCTCCCCTTGCTCACAGACACATCTCCTACTAGAAACACTGAATCACACTGCAATGGCAGCTTTGTTTTTTGCAGCATCATTACATTGTTTTATGTTTTCACTGAGATGCCCTGAAATCTGCAGACCCTTTATACAATGCTGGAAAACAGGCAGATATTTCCATTGTGTGCATGCCTTGACTTCTTCTGAAGGGCAGCACTCTGCACTTGTCCTCAAATTGAAATATATTTATCTACAAATCTAAATTGCGGGTGGCTAGTTTCTCACTGTCTAAAGAATTTCTGCCTGTTTCTATATCATGCCAGAAACAAAAAGAGTGGATATAAAATTGCACATATTCAACAATACTCCATAACAAGGCACTGAGCCTTGTAGAAATGAGCATATTTGATTTAATCAAAATAAGTGTTGTAGGAAAATCACATAGGTTTAATTTTTGAAAAGCTATTAAGTTTCAAATTAAATGGAAGATTAAAATAAAAATGAGCTTTAGCTGTAAGTGGAGGCTAAATTTGGTCAATTTTTGTTGTTTATCTGTGCACAAAGTCCTTGCATTTACCATTTGACAAATCCTCTAATAAAATACTTGCTGCAATCAGGTGAAGTAGGTTATTAATGGTTCTAAAAAAGATATACAGGATTGCCTCATCCTGAGGCAATTAAGTCTGTGAAGTAAGTGTGTTTAATACCTCTGGGGGCCTGACTGGAATGAAACAGGTGATCTTTCTCCAGTTGTCATTGTTTCATTTTGAATTTCTTTAATTTTGTTTGGTTTTATCTGAAGAATGCCTCCTTCCTTCATATTCCTTTTGTTAAGACTCTGATCTGGGGACTTCCAAAGGCTGTGCGTGCCACATAGAAAACAGAGTGGGAAATTTTATTCACTACTGAAAAGTAACATGACACTTCATGTGAAGTCCTAGCATTCCACATGGGAGAGGACAGTCCATATCTACTCTCAGCCTCTTGACTCAGGCTTTGCAGTGGTGCTGCCAGCTCCCACCTTCCGTCAGAGTGCTCCAGACCTCCTTGCCTTGAGGCAGCTCCTTAACAAAGCTGTTTGCTCCACTCACCCACCAGCTACCTCCATGGCTCTTCATCTTCTTCAAGCCCCTCAGGGGCTGAGGGATAAAGGGACAGGGAGTCAAGTGACCACACAGCCTTCCTGCTCAGCTCTCCAACAGATCTTCACTTCAAAGAAATGCTGACTTAAATACAGACCTCGGCTCTCGCTTACAGACCCCCAATTTCAGGTGCTTCTGTTTAGAAAGCAAATGCTTTACCACCATATGTTTTCTGAGGGATACATTGTGTATACATCAGAGTGCTGTTTGGCCTTTTGCTGTAAAATCTTGTATTTTTCATTTCTTTTTTCCTGTGTTCTTTTTTTCCCCTGGATTTATTAGTGGGGATGGTTTGTGGAGGTATGGTTAATTACTAGAGCTTACGGCCTGCTGTGACTGAAAGCTGATCTCACCAGTTTGGGGTCTGTGTTATATTTATTCTGTATGTAATTAAATCTGAATACCATAACTACGCATAATGTTGAAAAATAATGAGAAACTTTTTTAGTGAAAGCACATCTGAAAGGTATTTTTTTTTCCTGCAGAACTGAATTTCTACAAAACACACTGCACTTTACACATGCACAAACAAGCAAACAGCCAAAAGGCCAAAAGGGGCATTCCATTCTATGATTTAGATGAAAACAAATGTTTGTTTATTAGATCTATGTGATCCATTAAAAATAAAGAAGGAATTCAAGCAAACTGTGATAAAGGCTATCCATATATCTTGAGGTATTCATCACAGACATACTGAAGGCTTGCAGAGAAGTGCCAGCACAGCAGGGTGAACATGAACAGCACATCCTGGAAGCAGCAGCATCCAATTGAACACAGGAGATTTGGCTGGGGAGTCCCTCAAATAAAACAAGTTATGGGAGGCCAGGCCCCTGCTCTGACTACAGGGATCAAAAACTCCCCTGATTTCCTTACCTAAGGAGCAGGGACCAGACCAATACAAGAGAGGAGATCAGACACTGTTTACACTGAGGTAAATCAAGCAGAACACTGCACAGCTCACTGGACCATACCATAATTAGGCCAGACATATCATATCTAGAGGCTTTTTTTTTTCCTCTGCTACACATAAATCTAAATTCTGCCAAGGTCTTTGTTTTTCACCAGTGTGACAATGACCTGAAATTAGAGGCCTCTAGAATACCCAAAATCTTTGGTCCAGAAATTTATCTCATTGCCTCTATGTATAGCTGATGTTCAGAAAAAAAGTGTTTGATATCTGATCTAATGTGATTAATGGAATGCTCAGCAACACTCAAAAAAAAGCACATGCAAGCCAAAACAAAAATAACTAGATCAAATCCACAGTTTTCACCATAGCAAAGCAAGCCCATCCTAGGGCACACCAAGCAAGACAAGGGTGACACAGTAACCAGGAGATGACCTTTAAGATTTAATAAAAGTAACAATATGCAAAAAAAATATTTTCCTAAAGTACAAGGTCATGGTTGCTCTCCCTAAAAGTGTTGAATATAAGACAAATTTAAGTCAAGTAAAAATTCACTGAACAGCCCATGCACGTGAAATAAGGGAATCCCCCCAGTGAAATCCTTTCAGGAGGGCCTTTTGCCTTGTCCTCTGCCCCAAAGAGTAAGGAACAGACCTGCCAGTATGAGCTATAGAGAACATCACAAACCATACAAATGCCCAGGCATTACATTAGTAACAACTTGGCTTTTTGGAAACTAAGTCACTGTATCCAGTACCACAGCCATTAAAGGAACACTCTTGAAGGAGGCAATCAGCAAACGTGTACGTCCAAGACAGCAGCAAATAGCCATTTTCCTCCCTGCCCAGCAGCAGAGTCATTACCGAGTGTGAACACTCAATTAGTCAGTCCCAATCTGCAGATCAGAAAAATGTGAAGCATTTGTGAAAGCGAAGTGAAGCAGGACACAACTAACTGCGCAGGTGTCAGCAAGGCTGTTTGCACCAGCCATCAGTGCTTTAACAGAACCAGATGTACAAGCTACTACTTTTTTCCAACAACCTCAGCTTCACACAGCACAGAAGCCAGTGGCAGCTCAAAGAACATAAGCATCCATACAAAGGCACCTCACCACAAGATTCTGCAGCAGTTGTGTGCTGGGATTTACAGTGGTTGCTTTTAGCTACAGCTGCGGTGTGTACAGACCCAAGATGATAATTATCAAAATAAGTTCTTTGCTGAACTCTTACAACTCACAACTCTCCCCTTTAAAAATGATCTAAAAGTGTTATGATCCAGGAATTCTGCTGTTTTCTTTTGTTGCCACTGCACTCTCCAGAACCATCAGTCCTTGATGACTAAATTTTTAATTATACTGATTTATGCTGATTTGTCAAAAGAGGTTATCTGCTCTTCAACAGACTGGTTACCAGCCTCAGAGTCAGGAGAAAAGCCTGGAAAGGACAAGCTGCTGCTTGCAGAACTCAGGAGCATGCCCAAGCTCCAGCTTTCAGCCTGTGTCATGGTCCTCATAGCAACTGTAATAGGGCAAGGCACAAGCACGAGCCCCGTCCCATCTTCTCTCCACTGTTTTCATCATGGCATGAACCAGCTATGTTTGCTCTCGGGATAATCAGAGACCAGGACCCCAGGAAATGTCAAGTCAAATATTTTCCCTATAGGTTGGACATATCCTTTGAGAGTCATGAGTTCACAAGAGAGCAGTAGCATATGAGAAACACTGATAACTGGTTCTGTTACAGCAGGTCTGGAGAGCTTAGTTTCAGGCCACCATCATCCATCCCACCCCTGTAGCCAAAGCTTTTGCCCCAGGGACTCACACCACCTCAGAGCGACACACACTGTATTAGAAGAGATCTCTAACTGCACAATCTTTCTTTCTAATCAGAGTTCTCACAATTTGTAGATCAAACACAGAAAGGAAGATCCCCCTTTTTGTATCTTCAGATTCCCATAGTATTTCTTCTTGTGGCAAATATGCTTGGGTCTTATTAAATAACTTAAGACAGTAGTAGAGAGGTTGAGGAATCCTCTTCCCAGCTACACCAAGTACTATCCTGTATCATGTTTTAATCTAATGTTTTTTGCATAAGTAACACTAAAGTAGATTTTCTGCTTTGTCATGTAAGTACTTATCCACAAAAAAAATTAACTCCTTCCTGTTGGTGTCTGTACAGAGAAAAATCCAGATTGCAAGACAGAAAGCTATGATATTTCATAAGACCAAAAAGAGAACAAATAAGTTCTTGGTATCTGAAAGCAAAAGTGTCAGAATTCATCCTCCATAATAATAGTAATTACATAAATTGTAGGATTTTATATAAAGTTATAAAGACAATAAATTTCTGAAAAATTTTAGCCAGAGGAAGAAAAAAAATAAGAGAAAAATCACAAATATGCTGAAAGTCCCTCAACACTACCACTACCTTGAATGCAATAATTATGTTGTCATTTGTGCTCAGGGAGAACAAACAAGAAAGACACACATCCCCAACTCCTCCAAATAAAATATTTGTTCAAGAAACACCAAGGAGAAAACATTTTCACAAATCATATTGTGCCCAAGAGAAGCTGTAAGCAGCACAGCAGACATCTACACTTGCCAGAACTCCATTCTAAACGACCTGTTCAATACAAATGACTGTCTGGCATCATAATTGCTGCACTGCTAATCTGCTTGTAATCATCTTCCTAAAACATATGCATGGCAAACTTTTCAAAATTAAATAATCATAAGTAAAGTTCGTTCCTTCTGTCATGTAACTAAAATCCTGGATACTTTCGTAAAGCATGCAGGACTGAAATCCCTAAATTCTACTGCACTTTGTTAAAAAAGCTGAGTGTTTCCTGGTATCTTAAGGTAAATAACAGATCTTGAAGCTTAGGTATAATTAAGTGTGAAAAAAAACAACATGTTGATGAGTCATGTGTATGGTATTTATTTTATACAGCATGCCTCCCAATCTATTTTTTTTTTTCTTCTGAATTAGCAATCTGTTAAAATACATGGGGTTGTTCATACCTTCATCTTATTTCAACTTCCCTTAAACCCAAAATGGCAATAATGCATTGGTTTAGGTTTGGGGATTATTTCTATATAGTAATCCCTGTGACCGAGGCTCTTAGACTCAGCTTTTTTTTTATTTCTTTTAAATTAAAAGTGAAAAGTTAACACGCAATTCTGCAACAAGCAGGAGGGGAAATGCCATAGCAAAATCCATATCCATCAACCCGTGAAATACATGAAGCTTTCTTCACATCCACTGTTTAAGTAGAACCCCCACAATGACTTCACTTAAGAGTCTGCATAAGAACAAATGGCACAATATCTTAGACTTTAAAAGATACAATATGTTTGCAAATTATTTCCATAAGCATGTTAGTAAATGAAAAAAATAAAAAACTTAAATCAAAGCAGAGGAAAGAGTGGGAGTTCTTCACCAAACAGCTTGTCTCCCAGTAGAAAGAATGTTTTCAGGTTCATATAAGAAAAAAAAAAAATCACTTTAAACTCTAAAACTGTACCCAGTGCTGCCAGGTGGATATATCTGGAGCATTATTGCTCATGTGAAACACTTGGATGACAACTAAATTCCAGGGAAAAGCACTGCAGAGTTGTGTTCTGCTTTCCATTAGAAGTAGCTCCCTCCATATTTCTCACCACCCCTTGCACACTTCCGCCAATATATTGAGAAATCAAGCTCCACAATAACATATCTTTTTTCCTCAGCCCCCAGCTAAGAAAAAAGCTGTTTTGTCAATTTCAGAGACATACAGGTGTAAAATCAGTTGGATTTTCAGCCTTTGTGTGTGTGCCGACTCTTGTTTCTAGTGGTCTGGCAAGTGGAGGAATTAAAAGTAAAGAGGCCTGAACATTTAAAATTAAAATACTCACAGTTGCATTCAGAGCTGTTAGCACCCACACTGATATCAAAAGTTAGATCCTTACTTGTTTCAAGAAAGTGGCCACCTGTATAGTAAAAGGATTTATTAAGTTAGGAACATCCCTGCACCTGAGGATATAGCCCAAAACAGCCTCAGGGATACACACATTAGTTGGGGACCTCACAGTACCTAGTCCTTCCACCTCGTAAAGTTCACCCTTTCACTTGGCTTGTCCTTTATTGCTTAATATGGTAAATACATAATTAAATACTTAAAATACTCCCTTTGCTACCAAAGCTTGCCTTAATACCCTTAAAGCTAGTCCCACTTGCTGGGAGCAATGTCAGAGCAACTGTATACAGTCTGAGCCTCTTCCCCTTGAGTGTACTCATGCTAAGAAATTCAGTTTTTCAATTTTATTTTAATTTAGTCCCAAACTTGACATTTCTCTTACCTAGAAAATATAGAATTATTAGTTAGAGAGATTAGATTGAAGAATGACTCTTCTGCCTCAAGGCAGGATCCTCACTCCCTCATCATCCCTAGCAGAGGTTCATCCAGCTTCTCTGCCATGGATGTAGACCCCAAAAGCTCCCCGAGTTTGTTCCAGCATTCAGCTCTCCTTATATCTGGAGACCTTGATGTACCTCTACCCCAAACCCCTTTGGTGCAATTTAAGCCTACTTTCTCTCCTGCTGCCTACTATGGAGAAATAAAATGGTCAGTCTTTTTCCTTACAAGTAACTTTTTCTATATTCCGAGGTTCTTCTAAGCTTTACCCACCCTACACTATTTTTTTGTGCTATGTTCCCTCACAAATCACGCCCTAGAACTATGATCATATAAGCATGACTTACTGATTTCTTGTACAATCTCCTAATTTTCCTTTATTTATAGCCCAGGTCTGAACCACCTACCAGCAACTTCCCAGCTCTCTGCTCTCCTGTAGCAGGACCATTCAAAAGGAGTGCTCTCTTGTATATATAGCCACTGGCCAGGCACACAGGTGACATAAATTGGCACAGGTCTGTACCTAATTAAAGGGCTATGTAAATTCAGAGGAGCTGGGGTAGCTTGCTTTGTTGTTGCTTTTGAAGGGTATGGTAGAGAAATTAGATCTTCACTTTTATTTGTTTCTGTATGAGAAATTTAGGGGTTTTGGTTGGGGGGGCAGGCACTATTTAGAAGATTTTCATGTTGTTGAACTAAAGAATCCCTGAGAGGTACTCCTGGGTGTCTAGAGGATGATTTAGTATTGTCTTCCTGCTCTGATGAGTTTCTTAAAGTAAAACAAACAGCACCGCATTACATCATCCTAGAAAAGGGGGCTGCTTCCCTCGCAGAAAACAGCTTCTTTAATGACAGCCCGAGGGCTGAGGGAAGGGGGGTGCCCACTACCGGTCCCGGCCCTGAGACAGGGGGTCACTCGTGGGGGGGGAAAGTCATTGCAATCGGTGCTGTCCTAGAACGCTCCAGAAACCATTAAAAATAAAAAGTCAAAGACTGCATAGAGCGCCTAAGTGGTGCTGCCCACCCCCAAGAGCACATGGTGGGTGTCACCGCTGGGGCTGGGGCCGCGGCAGATCCGCGCCGGTGGAACCGGGACCCCCGCGGGACGGTGGCGCGGGGAAGGACCGCGATGGGCGAGGATGAAATCCGAGGAAAAGTGCGTCTCGCTCCTCGCTTACAAAAAGTTGACATCAACTCAGCTGAAAAGTAGGTTAATTAGTAGTGTCTGACAGAGCTCCCCAGCAGTGACTTACTTCAGGTGCTGCACATTACTGCTACTCTGCGGAAAAAGGCTTTGTTTTCACCTAGCTTTGTAGCCTCGAGTGTCTGAATATTGATTAACTCTGGGTATTTTCTGGGTATTTGATTTCTTTGAAATACACTCGCATTATTCCAATAAATTGCATCCTTTAATCGAGTTATTTTTTGTATGTAATTAAAATATTAACAGCACTTTGCTACTAGAAATGTGGCCCTTGGCATTTCTCGTTTTACCATCAGAGCTCTCCGATGTCCCTTAGAGTGGGGACGTGGTGGCAGGGAGGGACTGGACATGGTCAACAAACTCCCGCGCAGTGATTTAACCCGGGCAGGGTTTTTTTCTCATAGGAAAGACTGAAATATTTACATTCTCGAGAGGGTCTTGGGGAGTCCGGCTGAGCCTCAGCCCCAGATCTGGCCGTGCGAAGCCAGGAACCTTTCCCACTGCCGAGGATGCCGGGACCGGAGCAGCCTCCAGCCACCTCCCCCCACCGCAGGCGGGTGTCGCGCTGGTGGGGCCTGACTCGTGTCACTTTAGCCATCACGTCGCGGTGGAGGAAAGAGGCACTGCCAGGGCGGGGCGCTCCGCGGGCGCGCAGGGCCCCATCCCGGGAGAGCAGCGCGGCGCGGAGCGCGGTGCCTAACGCCAGCCCCTGCATGTGCTCAGCTTTTGAAAGGCCTCCGGTACAGTTATCTTCTTCTTTTTTTTTTTTCCTGTTAATTGAATGAGGACACGCAGGGAAAGGCATGAAGGGGGAACAGTAATCATGGGATTAAGCACGGGAGAAATAAAGACTGAGTTGCTGCGCGATCGTTCCCGCTGCTCAGGCGCTGCTGCACACAGCTGCCCGGCACCGAACTGTCCTACGCAGCAAGTTTCTCCCTCCTCCTGTGGCTTCTCTGAAAGCCTGCTGAAAACGCGCCCCCCTCCCTGTGATCCCCAGCAGCCAGAGAAACCCTGCCTCTGCCTATTGCCTGTATTTAACCTGCCGGTTTTTTCCCCTAAAGGGCTCTGCCAAAGTTTGCTGTTTTGTTCCCCCCCTTGTAACACCACTTCGTAGGGGGCAGCTTCTCTAGGAGGAGGAAACCTCGCGGTGACCCCCCTCTTCTCCAGATGGGATTGCTATTTCGGGGCGGGCAGGCAGTGGCCAGGGCCGGCGGAAACCCCCGCAGAAGGACAACCTTTGAAGCTCCGCGGGAGGGGGCGGAAGAGGGGTCGGGACGCGGGGTCCACTCGTGGCCCCCGGGAGCCGGGGGGGTGAGTGCTCTTCTTTTAGGAAAGAGAGCAGCATTCCCCCCAGAGCCGTGCTCCTCCGCCAGTGTGGGCATGTGTCGCAGGAGCGGGGTTCGGCTGTACCTGCCTGTCGTGCTTAGCGTGAGGCACCGCTGTGGTGTGGAGAGAAGGGCTCATCAGCTGCTCGCTTCTGAAGCCCTGGGCCCCACCTTGATTGCGGTTTTCTCTTCCCCTGTAAAACCAAGCAAAATCAAACCCAGTTGTCTTGATCTGATCCAAAAGATGTACCAGACCAACTCCTATCCCAGAAGAAATGTCCTTGTTTCAATTTCCTCTGAAGTCTATTGCTTTTTCTTCTCAGGCAGGCAGCCGTGCAGCCACTGTTTTAATGTACGGGGTGAATTCTAAGGTCATCAGGGTTTTCCTGTGCTCTAGGAAACTTTTTATTTTTTGTTTGCAAGGATGTGAGCAAGAGAGGTCCCCAGCCGGTTCCTCTCCTATTAAAACATTTGTAACTGAGACCCTGCCTGTTGACTTTACTTAGCTGTGTCGGGGCGGGGTTACAGGAAAGCACCTCTCAAAAAAAAAAAAAAAGAAAAATCCTTCAGAAAAATGAAAGTTCAAAGAGCTCCAAGCCCTCCCGCCCCGCTCAAAAAAAAAAAAAGTCCCAATCCAAATACTCATTCAAATGGCCAGGTTGGGAGGGCTGGGGTCTGCTCTGCTGCAATTACAGTCTTGTCCGCGCTATTTATACCGTTGTCTCCAAAGCTTTCAGGCTTCATGGATAAGAAGCAGAGTGTTCCTGGAAGCGGTTCAGAACGTGTTCTGATGCACAGATAAACTTCTGGAAAGTATCTCATGACTGTGCCCGAGTGCGCTGACCCGCCTCCCATCGATGGGAATAAAGCAATAGCATTCGACTTAAAGAAAGCCGCAGAACTTAATTAATTCGATGCTTTAATGGTTATAGAATCTGCAAAACACTAGTATTAATTTAGACACTGGCATCTGGTTTCACTGAAATTCATGTCGAATGTGCAAACTATCCCAGCGTTCCCGGCTGCTCCCCGGCGGGACGGGGGGAGTGGGCGAAGCCGGGGCCGGTGCCTCGCCCCGGGGCCGGCCCCGCGCGGAAACGTCAGACGAGTCCACGGCGGGCTGGGCTCGGGTGGGAGCTGCCCCGGCGCACACACACCCGCCCCACGGCGGACCCACGATTGCCCCCCGACGTGCCGCAGGCCGGGCAGAGCCTCCGGGAGCGGCCGCGCCCGCCCCTCGCACCTGGCCACGGCCGGCTGGACCGGCCCACGCGAGTCCCATCGACGGGCTTTTAGCACCGTGTACGCACGCCCCGGGGCCTCTTGTCCGCGCTTCCGAAATCACGCAGCCGTGTGACTCGAGTCGGCTTTTTTCGATTGGGAAATCTTTGCTTTAAGACAAAGAGTCTCCTTAAATCACGAGAATGACAGACTTGAAGGAGAAAATTGATAATGTTAATAAATGGACTTTACTGGGAAAATGGCATTTAGAAAAGGGTGAGATGTCCCAAATTTAATTTTCGCTGGTGAAATGAGACAATTCTAAAAGACCACAGATGAGACGATTTTTATTAAACATTTGTACTATTTTGGAAGCTAAGCCATAATTCATCCTCACTAAAATTTAACGACTTCGATTCATCAGAAAAGTTTGCGCTTGGACTCTGCTTCAAAGCCAGAACAACAACCCCAATGACAGGCTATAATGATTTTCCCTCTCTGATTTGCAGTGTGTTGGTGTGTTCTTGTGCCCAACCCGAAGATTCATATTCAAATCCCGAAGTCATAAAATTTAGGCTTTCGCATGTCTTTTCCAAACCGAAACTTGACTAAACCAGAGTCCAGGATCAAAAGCGCGCAAGAGCTATCAATTTCTCAGGGGACTGCAAAAGCCACTTGCCGCATACTTACTCTGACACTATTGCGGACAATTTGGGCAATATTGGGCAACGCTGGGCAACACGTGTTGTCCCTGGGAACGAGCTGTATTGTTTCTCCTAAGGTTTCCCTGTCAGCTCTGTTTTAACAAAAGTTGTGCTCCAAGAAGGTTTCTCGGGAAAAGCGAGCAAGGCTGAATATCGGACATAGGGGATGAGCAGAGTTAGGGAGGGGGTATGTTTGCTCTACTTGGGGCTTTGTTGCTGCTCCCGGCTTGACTCTGTTTTCCCCCCTTTTTGACTGTATTTTTTTTCTCCAGTGACATTAAACCAAGAAAGACAAGTGCAGAGAGTTCAAGGTGGAGGTGCCGGGGCTTTGCCTGAGTGAGATGTGAGGCATCTCTCCCTACATGTGCATCCTTTTCTCGGAGAGAGGCGGCAAGAGAAAGTGATGGTTTTTCACACTACAGTGTCAGATTTACCCAAGGTAGAAAAATACCTGGGTGACAGCTCCGAGACCTGCCCGGCTGACACGGCAGGAGAAGCTCAGCCCTGGCACCTCACTACTTCTGCCAGAAAAAAAAGTTTATTTTCTTTCACTGAACGAAGTGTTCCTGGCCCTATCCTGAAGCACTCGCACCCAGGGGCTGTGTGCGCAGGGGGGACCGAGCCGACAGAAAACAGCCCGGCCTGTGTTTATTCTCCAGACTTGAAATGAAAAGAAACTGGCTCGTTGCTTCTTGATCTTTTCATTTCCTTTCCCTGGTCTAGGAGGAATCCCCCTGCCCGCCCTGAACGTTTAAAGCCGTGTCTGCGGGACTCCGACTCACCCTAGATCTGTTTTTTAAAACGTTATTTAAGCTGCAGAATTTGCTGACACATAAATAAGCCATCAAGGCTCTCGGAAGCTCATGAATCTTTGACTGAAGTATGTGTGGGGACTTACACACTTGTTCCACGTCGTGATACTTTAAAAACTTTCACAAAGACGACTCTGGACAAAAAGCACCTCTGTTTAACAAGATAATTCTTGCTTTCAGTTTTATTTCTATTTTCAACTTCCTATTCTTTTGTCCCGTGACATGGCGCTTTTTTTCCCCCTCGGGGACTCCTTTCTCTTCTTTCTCCCTTCCTATTCTGAACTGTTTTACAGCCCCGCTTTGTTACTGTCAGGAAAAAATGTCTGGAGAGCCCTGTCTCCTAAAGAAGGAAGAGAAAAGGGAGGACTGGAGCTGCAATGTTGCCTATGCATGCAGAACATCCCAATCTGTTTTTGTGCATTGAGTTGGGGAGAGGGCAGCAGGGAGCGTGCACCCAGCCTCCGCCCGGACAAAGGGAGGCCGGACAGCTGCGCACCCGCCACAAAAGATTCACTCTTCTGTCAACTCTGTTTACTTAGTGTTGTTTCTGACCTCTGTGCTACACTTGTTGCTAATACATATGCTTATCAAACCATTTTAATTGGCTTTCTTCATAACATTAGTCCCAGCGCTTTTCTTCCCCTACATGTGTTTCCAAACAACTTAATTGACTTCTCCAATATTCATCTTCTCGGGCTCCAAACAACGCGCTTCTCCCCCCGCGCTTCCAGCCTCCGGGAAAAAGGCCCAGGTGTGGCTGCACGGGGAGAGCTTCACCTTTCGGAAGGGATGGCTGTTCCGGGATGCGAGGACGGGGGGTGACCCGCACCCCGAGGGGACAGCCGTGTCGCCCGCGTCGCTTCGGCTGGCACAGAGGGTCCGGAATGTGCATGATGAAGTGGTCGCCGGTATACAGGCGAGCTGACTGTCCCTGCACGTTTAAAACGCGAGTTTGCTTTGGTTTACAGCTCTCGGTGGACGGATGCCAGCCCGAGCAGACCCGGCACCACCCCAGGAGCCGCGCATCCATCAACAGCGCAGCGTCCGCACCCGAGGGCAGCGCTGAGCGAGGGCGCACGGCCCACGGACCCCCCCGCGGCGACAGAGTCCTGCCCGCCGCAGGTAGAGGCGCGGGGGTCCGGGCCGGCCCGCTCTTCCTCCCCGCACCCAAATGCGGGATGGGGCGCGGGAGGGTGCAGAGAGCAGCCAACCTGCCCCCAAATCCCTGAGCACCACCCCCTGCAGCCTGTACCATCTATATGAATCGCTTCACTTGAGCCTCTCTCCCCCAACCCTTTTCTTTTCTTTTATTTTCTTTTCCTTTTCTCTTTTCTTTTTTTTTTTTTTTACAATTTCGTAATTAATTGTTGCACTCGGGTTTGTAATGGAAACAATCCCTCGAGGCCGGATGGCTGTTATGATTTTCTTTCTTTAGCGTTTCTCCCCCTTCGTGAGCATTGTTCGCCGTGACTGTCTGGGCTCAGATATGATGTTGGGACAGCGCCTCCCTTGAAATGGAAACAGAGGCCTGAATAAAGAAGGGTGGAAAAAAAGTACTTTGTAGTCTGCATCGTCCATCTTTAATTCAGAGACGCATCTATACTCCTGGGAGCGCTGCCTTTGATCTCTTTGATTTTTACACCAGATCTGTTATGGACTAAAATTCCTAGGTTTTCCATAGAAACATCTCCATTCCTTCGGGATATTGATGTTTTCTTCTTCCTAGGGGTTATGATATGGTAAATCAGATTCAGAAAAGCATGGACAATGCCAGCATTCATAGGTCGGGGGGCAGGGGTGGGGGGGCGGGAGTCTCTCTCTCTTCTCCCAATGAATCAAAATATTGTTTATTCTGTTGCTCTTTAAGCCCAGTCACTTCAGCTGCCTTTCAGTGCCTTCAACTCTGGAAGAGGGGCAGCAGCAGCAGCAGCAGCAGCAGGTTGCGTTGCCATGGGGACCCTACTGTATGGCAGCAGCGCCAGCTCCAAAGACAATGCCTCGCAAAGGGGCTTGAAAAGTGAGGTTTCTCCCTTTGCCACACAGCCACTTCCGATGGAGCAAGCATTCTCCTTTCAGGACCCTCATCTTGTCACTAGAACAATGTCTATCTTCGCCTGCCGATTTTTTTTTTCTCTATCCTGCCTTTGATCTATAAAAAATCAAAAGAACAAAGTCAGGGGAGAATAGGGGGCTTTTTTTGTTGTTGATGCACAGAACAGGCTTTTATAATTTGGGTCTACTTTTGTGCCTGAGGATTGCAGGGGTAGGGAAGGAGAGTAGTTTATTCGTGTGTTGGGTTCCTTCCAGCCCTGCCAACCCCAAGCATGGTGTGTGCCAAGGCACCCCTCCCTTTCTTCTCCTCCTCTCCAAAGCAGCCAGGACTAGGGATGGGTGCTGCCCAGCCCAGGTGTCCCCTGCTCTCCAGCCTTGGCCCTGAGAGCTCTCCCGTGGTCTAGGGCCTTCCACCTGCCAGGCCAGGCCACCACTAGGGTGACACTGACCCCTGCCCAGGGCCAAGAGAGGATCACCCAAGCCTAATAATTAATGTTGATTTTGGTAACAGAGATGCGTGCAAATAACAGCATGCCCACCGGAGTATGTTTTTAATGCATGATGCAAAGTGATGCTGTTTTCCAAGTCATGATTTTGTGTAAACATTAGAGGAATTAGCGTGAGACTAACACTCTTTCCTTAGAAATCAGACAATTCTGGACAGCATGAGGCCCTGAGATGCTGAAATCTTGGCTTTACATGCCAGCAAAGAAACTGGAGTGTCCATGAAAATAGGCAAGTGTGCGTTTGACTTCTTTGTTTGTAAGTGGCAACAGGCATTGTCACACATGTGCAGGACAGGCTATAAATAATCCTAGACAGAACACTGGGTCTGGGTCTGGTTCTTTCCATGAGGATAAGTGGCTGGTTGGGTTCACATGTGACTCTATGCCAATAACCCTCCTGGAATTAACCCTAACACTCAAGCTCAGCTCGGTTCCTTGCCACATTTTGACAGCAGGAAGTGTTGATTTCTCCAAAAGGATTGCATTACAGCTACTTCCTTTTCATTAGAATGCCAGCAAAGGAAACAACAGAAATTACTTGTCTGCGCTGTATCGGTTACACTGGCTTTGGTGCCTTGGCTAAAATGTGTTCCCGCACGATTTGGTGATTAACTCCATCACAGACTGGTTTCTTACTTTGAAGGAGTCAATTTCTGGATGAGACAATACAGAAATTGAGTGGAAACTAGAGGAAGGTTTATTAAAGAAACTCAGACATCCTTCGTGAGAGCTTGTTCTGTCTCTAGCCACCTTTTCTTAGTTATTTTGGAAAGAAAATCACCAGTTTAAAAATGCTTAGCTAAAGTCAATTAATTTAGACAAGGTCATCTGACCCCTGTCTAGGTTTGTGCTGCTGAGGAACATTTGCTGTGGAGTGTAAATGGAGGCAGAGGCACCCTTCACTGCAGGGCTGTGAGCAGGGGCTGGGACGGGGGTTGCTTCACAGGGCTCAGCGCCCTTGCTTCTGTCTTTCTGTCAGACAAACACAAAGCAGGGATGACACTCAGCCTTTTCCCAGCATGGGAGACCCATGGGTGGGTAGAAGGGAGTGTTAGGGCATCGCATGTCCCAGCAGTGTTCTGTGACAGTTCCAGGTCTGGCTGTAGGTCACAACTGGGTTGCCCTGGGTGCACCATCCATTACCTGGAGATGGCCAGATCTCCACTGCTGCGTCTGTCTGGCATCACCTCGCCATTACAGGTGTCTCACAGCAATTCCCTATGACCTGCATGAGATTTCTGGACCCTGGTCCCATGCGAAGCTGACAAAAGCCCTCAGCTCAGTACCCAGGAACTGACTCTTCAGCATCTGAGGTATCCCTGTGCCTCATGGTCTATGCCCAGGAACTACAGTGGTGAGCCTGTCATAAAAATGATTGCTGAGGTACCGGGTTTGCACAGCACTGGGAAGACTTGGGGACCAGAACATCCATTTGCAGACAGTGTCTGGGCTTTCGAGAGAAGGGGAAGGGATGGGGGAGGGCTGTATTTCACCTGTCTGAAAGATAACCACCAGGAGAAGATGTAGAAGGCCTGGGGCCCAAGATCAATCCCCCTTCCCTCCTCCTCCTCCTTCTGTTCCCACCCACCCACCCCCAATTCCCCGGGGAATTGGCTTCCCCCCCTATCTGGTCACATTCTCTTCTCAAGATTAATTGTTGGGTCAGGGCGGATTCACCATTGTGTCAGCCTGCAAATGCCTTTCTCTTGGGTTTTGGTTTTGTTTGGTTTTTTTAGGAGAGCCTTAGTCAAAATTCAGGGCCCCCTCTCTTCCCTCCTCCCCCATCTTTTAGGGCGGGGCCTCTCAGCCCGATCCGACCTTCTGGGCTGCGAGGCATCAGCCATGCCTTTTAACTGTACAATTATGCACTCCCTAAATGTTGTTTTAATAACAGCGTTGGAAAAAAGCCGCAGCGGGTCGGTGTTTAGCAAAGCAGTGAGATGCCTGGAGCAGCTCGCTCTCCCTCACACACACACATACACCCTGGGCAGCTCTGGGGGGTGTTAAAATGCACGTAGCACTGTGGCCCCTGCTCCAGGTGACCCCCATCTCCTCGGGAACCCTCGAGTACCCCCCGGACAGGGGCTTTCCTGGACGGCAGGAGGGTGTGGGGCGGGCGGGGACAGGGAAGGGGCTCGGTGACCCCGGGCCTGGGGGCAGCAGCCGGCTCGGAGACCCACGCACAGCCCCGAGTGGGGCCGGGAGCGCGGTGAGGTGGCGTCTCCGCGCTGGCTTTAGCGCAGGGGACAGGACCAGGGGACAGAGCTGGGGCCGGCCGGGCTGGGGGCATCACCTGGCTCTCGGGTCGCCCCCCGCGCATCCGGCAGAGCCCCGCAGCCCGGGGCAGAAAGGGACACAGGGGTGGGTTCATCCAGTCACCCACCGCCGCCCCTCAGCGCCCGGTCCTTTCGCTCCGCCATCAGCAAACGCGCGGGGCGCAGAGCGGGCAGCGCCCGGCCCCGCTCGGGGCAGAACCGGCCCCCCTCGGGCAGCACGGTCCCGAGGGTCTTGCCCCCAAGTTGGGCCAGGAGAGTCCCCCGGTGCGCCCCAACCCCGGCGCCCCCCCCGGGCTACCACCAGCCACGCCGCTCTCGGGGCTCTGCCCCGCAGGAAGCTCCCACCAGGTTCTCGCTCCCATGTGAAACCCCAGAGCCTGGCACTCGCTTTCCTTATAAACCGCCGTGTAAGAGGTGCTGTGAAGAAGACCCAGACACCTTCATATCTCAATTTTTCTTCTTTGGACAGGAAATGTGCGTGGAGGGGGGGTCAAGATCGTAAATTTAATTGATTACTTGCAGATTGTACAGAGTATATTCAAGCTTTCATGACAGCTTCTGGAGACATAACGACTGGACAATATTGCCCGAACAGTACAAACTCTCTTTAACTTCTACAAAGAAATCAGCAGGTAATTATAGGCTCGATTGTATACATAATAGGCATCGGAAATCGGAGAATAACTCTAGGCAGTGATTCTGAACCAGAAGAGGAACTGTCGTGCTTCAAACTCTCACACAATAGCTGCTCATTGTGCCGGGTGTTTTATTCTAATTAGATACCTGCACAGCATAGCAAATATAGAAGAGAGACACATCCTTGATCTTTCTGTCAGTAAAACTCCATCCTTTAAAAATTAAAGATATAAAGGCAAAGCAAGCTATGTGGGTATTCCTGAGACAGGCGATGATGCAGAGCTGTAACATCTGCCTCTGGAAAGAGGGCTTTACTGGGCAGAACGAGCATGCTTCGTCTGGGGAGATTTCTGATCGGAATGGGACAGCTGGCAAAAAAAAAAACAAACCCCAAACAAACAAACAAAAAAAAAACCCACAAAAACCACCACGCTTTTCTCAAGGTGCCCAGAGAAAATATTACCTTTTACACAGAGAAAGCTAATAAGTATAAAAGAGTGTCCTGACAAAATTAGCCGAAAATAACAATCACTTCGGGAACATATCAAGCCCTTATTTCATATTGAGTTTATAATATTTATCTTTTTTCTTGTCTTATGGGGAAAAAAGACGAGCTTGCTTTTCTATGCCTAGAGGAATATATATATATATATACCTGACAGAGAGGTTGTTCCTTGTTTAACAAATGTTTTTGTTTCAAAATCATTATTGACAGTCTCTGTGCAGACCCATCTCTCTCTCCTTTAGCCGATAATTCCTCCTTCCAACAGACTTTAACTCGCAGCAAAAACACGGAAAACGTTCCTAAAACCTCCCCTGGTGTCGATGCCCATTTCACTCCAGGGCTTCCTCAATACCCGTTACTTTCAGGTGAAGTTTTCCAAAGAGTTCCTTCGCGACAAGCCGAGGCGGTGCCTGGCGTGTGCAGCCGTGCGTGGGTGAAGCCACGCGCTGCCCGTCCCCGCGGGTCTCATCCCTGTCCTCCCTGGCTGAAACGAGCCCCGACGCTTTCCACACAACTTCGCTTTGAATATCATCTGGCCTTAAAGTTCACTTCGGTTTTTGTGCCTCTAGGGGTACGTGCTATGTTATTCCAGGTCACCAACGACCTATAAGCCCAAGTGAACATGTGTCCACATCGCACACCAGCCACCCAGAAGCAGATATTTTCCAGGTACCATTCCAGCCTGTGGGGAAGATTGTTTTCACCAGGTCAAGTCTGAATCTGTCAAAAAGCAGAGCAGAGCGGAGCTGAGAGGTACCAAAGCCCGGGCTCCTCACCCTCCACGGGCACGTCGTGCGGTGCCCGGAGAAAGGCGCTCCTCGGGGCTCTGACCTTCGCGGGGAATTTGGCTCCAGCATCCCCCGGGTGGGCGCCGAGCCGCTGCCCCCCGGCAGCTCCCGCCAGCAGCGCGGGGTACGCAGTGCTGGGCATCCACCTCACGCGTGTCTGTGGGGTCAGAAATAAACTCGTTGGGAAGCATCCAGGCTCCAAATGAATTAGATTTGGATTCCTTTCATTTGCAAATATCTTATTTGCAAAGTTCGATTGCTATTTTTCTAAACATCCTTTGCTACATCGTTGTAAACGAGATAATATAAATGTTGTTTAAAATAATGAAATTATTGATAGAAATAAATTCTCTGTGTAACTGTCAACGAGTAACAGCTGAATATTTCACTCGGTGCTTTGGCAGTCCCTCTCCTGTAACAACCGTTTTGTCTAAACTACATCGCTGTCTTCTACCTATCTGTATAGTTTTAGTGCCAAATTAACGTTAGAGCTAAAGCAAGCTGTTCGCCTAAATAGGAATCAACTTTTTCAAAATGCTCCTGACTAAATCATGCCGTGAAAATAAAACACAGAAGGGAGAGAAGGAAGGGAAGTTGTGTTTCCCAAAATTGAAAGACAGTAAAAAATCCGTCATCAAAAAAAGTCTCCAGATGAAGACAGTAAAGGTAAATCAAAGCAGAGCAACTGTTTGCAATACCACTTGTACTTTTCCTGTTGGGCTGCGCAGTATTTTACTGAGTGGAAGTACTAGCAAGATGTGCAGGTATCCGCTTACACTATAAACGGCAGTTGGTATATATATTCTCTTCCAGAGAACAGCTTTATCACACACTTACAAATCATAAAGTAGCCTTTCAAACAAAAACCACACATCAAGTGGCATTTTATTAATGAATGATGCTCTGCCTGATAAATATGAAGGGTGACCGTTCCCTGCTCCGTTCCTCCCGCCGCCGCCCGTGCCGTCCCGCCGCCGCCTCCGCCGAGGAGCCCCGGAGCCCCGGAGCCCCGAAGCCCCGAAGCCCCGGCCGCCGCCCCGCCCGCCCCGCAGCCCCGCCGACCGCCGCCCTGCCCGCCGCTGTCTCCAGCCCTGCTCCAGGTCTCTTCTGTGCAGGCTTTAGTGGGATGCCTGGGACTCCAGACTCCAGCGATTAAATTCACGTACAAAATACTCCTGCCAAATGGCAACTTTCTTTTTCTTCCCCCTAAAGTTTTGCGGTGTTTGCCCAGTTTCGGCAAGAGAGGTTCGTGAGACGAAGGATAGGTCAGATTTATCTCAGGGTAACCTGCCTGCCTCCATCCTTTAGCCTGTGTCACCTATGAATTTCTCAGGTGCGCGGTTGCATCTCACCCCCACATCCCTCTGCCATCGGCACTCTCTGGACAGAGCCTGAACTCAGCCTTTTCCAGAGCCGGTCCCAAACCTCATCTGTGACCGCGGCTCGACAAGGCGCGCTGTGAACGGGGCAGAATAAGAATCTGTTGATCACCCCGGCCACAGATTCGGTTTTCTGACCTTATATCCTAGTCCGGCCGGTTGCTGGGCTTGGTCTGGTTTGGGCTTTTTTAAGCAGAGTCTTATTCTACGTGTTAAATGGTCAGCTCTTTAACCAGCAACTAGCAATAATCAGACATTAATTTATACGGCTTTTACAAATACCTTAGCTATTTAAAATGCTGAACTGGGTTGTGTGTGGCAGGGAACATCTATCTATTGAATAGGCAGTGTCACACGGTAGCATGCTCTCTTGTCAAGGGTGATTGTGTTTTAGGCAAACATTTGAGCAAACATAAAGGCAAAGGTCAAGTACTGTTCAGTTGCAGTGTGTGCTAATTCACCTAGCTAACCAATGGGGCAAAAGTTGCATTTTCTGCGAGCACCGCAGACCAAACCTCTGCGAAAGGCATTATTAGCTGCGATCTGGCTGTGATCTCCTCCAGACAGCTCCCGGGTGGAAGGGCTGGGGGCTCTAGGGGTGCCCAGGGTGCAGCTCCTGCACCATCACCTCCTTTTGCTAACAAGAGCCTTCCAATAAGCTGGTGGCTTTTTCACTGTTCTGCTCCTGGACCCATCCCCACTCCCTTTTTTTTTTTCCTTGTTATTTATTTTTTTCCCTGAATTTTCTCCATTCCCTAAACAAACGAAGCTGGGCTCCCCCTCGCCGGTCGGCTCAGTGCCCTCAGTGCCCGGAACCCCAGTGCAGGGAGAAGGGCGATACTAGCAACTCCGGGAAAATTGGGAGAGCGGAGACCAGTGGCAGGAAAGTGCAGTTTGACTCCTCATTGAAAGCGCGTGGGGAGGAGGGGGGAGGAGGAACCGAGTTACTTTATTATCCTCATTCCTCCCCACGTCGTCGGAATAAACTAAAGCCATGTTTTGAATAGGAAAGACTGGAATTTATCTCTGAGGGTGATCTGCCTGCAGAATTTTCCAAGAAAACCTTATTACTTCTCATAGGGAAATTCTTCCTGCCATCCAAAAAAATAGAGAAGAATCAAAGGACTGGGTGGTGTTGTCACACTCGCAGCTTAGAAGTCTCTGTGTCTCTTTTAAGGGAAAGAAAAAAAAAAAAAAAAAAAAAAGAAAAACCCGCGACCCATTCCTTCCTTCTCGGTTGAGCCTGGAGGGCTCGCACTTTGAATCAATAGTCATTTTGTCTGAGCCAATGGCTGTGCTTCCATCCAGGCTGCACGTACAGTAGTTTTCATAATAAACCCGGCTTTCACAGTTGTGGTCCTAAAGCACTCAGGTTTGGGGGTTGCATGTGCTAAACAAATAAATAAATAACTACATGGCAGTGTGATTTAAAAAAAAAAAATCAACCAAAAAAACTCCCAACAAACCGCCAAATAAAAACGATTATTCTGAACCCAGGCGAATGCTCGGGAAATTCTTACTTGTTGCTTTGTGCTACAGAGGCACTCGCCCCCCAGTCCCACACCGTGGGGTCTGGCTGCTGCCTGCCTCTGCTGCTGGGAGAAGCGGGATGATTTTTTTTTTTGACAAAATTCCAGGAAGAACATCAACAACGTTAGAGACGTGATTCTAAGCACAAAACTGGTTTATGGCTAAAATTACATTAAAATCACGAGGGCATATTTTCTTTCCAGCGCAGACTTTAAACACAAGCGCACACTCATGATAAAACGTTAAAAAAAAATAATAAACTTACCCCCGCCTGCCAAACCATCACAATTTGTGGGACTCTTCTTTAGTGCTGCAGACAACTTGGTCCTTCAAGCCCTGCATTAAACACGGTGGATACTGTGAAACAGGAATAAATTTAGGGGAAAAAATGTTTTGTCATATAATTCTAAATAGTCTAATCTCCTTCAAATGTCTCGGATTTCTTTACAACCCACTGGCTACGGTCCTATAAACACCACCTGGGCAGTTTCACAAGCTTTAAAGTTTTGTGTGTGTGTGTGTGTGTGTGTGCGTGTGTGTGTGTGCGTGTGTGCAGTAAGTTGTTTAAAAGGCATCGTTACCATTCAGAGGTATAAAAGTATTGTCCTGATCTTTGGCATGATGGGGGGGGGTTTTTTTGGATTTGGGAGGGTGTTTTTTTACATGCACCTCTCATTTTACTTAACTTTTTAAACATGGGAAAAGCTGGAAGGTTTAGTTTTTGAGAAACTTTTCTCGTTATTCATCTGTTTGGTCGCCTTAGCTGCACAAAAGCGTATCAGCTGCGTTATGAAAAATGGCCTAAGCCCAGAGAATGTCACAGTGGTCGACTTATTATTTTAAAAAAAAAAAAAAGAAAACTCGGGGAATGTTTGCTTTTGATGAATTCAATAAAAGCGGCACTGCAACGGAAGAGATTTTAAGCTAAAATCATACAGCATGGGGGCAAAAGCTTAAACCAGCCAGATGGCCAAAGGTAGCTAGAGACTGCCCGCTTCAAACCCATCCGCTAAGTTACAGTCCTCCAAGCTTTTAGCTTTTTCATGTTTATCTGGATTTTTTTCACCATTAAAAAATATCTCAACAAACAAATAAACAAAAGTTAAGTTTTACGATTCATGTGTCACAAACCGGTTTTCTTTCCGTCTGTGAAACAGGGACAAGGCAGGATTTTTTATTGTTGTTTTGGTTTAAAAAAAAAAAAAAAAAAGACAGAGCATCTCAAAGGCCCTGGGCAAGGTGTTACTTTTTAATTTAGTAGCACCTCATCTCTTATCCCCAGGGAGGGCTTCCCGGACACAACTAGAAAGGACAAGTCACAAGGACTGCAGGGATTGCACCTGAAGGCTGTGCTGTTAATCAGCTCCTGTCCTCCAGAGTAGTAAAATTATCTAAATTATAATAATAACAATAATAATAATAACAACCACCCCAGACTAGGGACTCTTTGGGGCAGGGCGTTTAATTCGATGTGGATTTTGTTTATGGTTAGGAAACATCCATAAACAACCTCCAAAACATTAGTAAACTCTATTCTCTCCTGGCTTAAAAACATTTGCAATTCTTGTGATTTCAGTGGCACTCGGAGGCAGCCAGCGGCTTCCAAAAAGCTGTCCTGGCTGTGAGCGAAGGCAGAGATCTGGCGCCTCAGCCTTGTTCTGGGACTGTGTCCACCTGCTTTGACAACAGGATGGAGCTTTTGCTGCCGCAGGTCCGGGGGGGACGTCAGTGCTGGCTGTGCGGAGGGAAGAGTAATTCGCAGG
Organism: Syrrhaptes paradoxus; assembly: GCA_013400615.1. Lineage (NCBI taxonomy): Eukaryota > Metazoa > Chordata > Aves > Pterocliformes > Pteroclidae > Syrrhaptes > Syrrhaptes paradoxus. The sequence goes on along the minus strand of VZTO01019298.1, from coordinate 173,057 downwards.
AGAAGCACTGGCTGAAAGCGCCCTGCCCGCCCTGTCGGGGCTCCCTTCGCCCCTTATTTCGTAGTTATTTCCATCCTGCAAAACAAGTGTCCGCGCCCCCCGCCGGGAGGGGTCTGCAGCCAGCCCGCAAGTGCTTGAGGCCGAGATAAATATCCCCCTGCCCCCGCCCCAATCTCTGTCCCCTGCCGCGGGACCGAGACTCCGGCAGGATCCAGCCCCTCCTGCCCCAGGCCGGGCCGCACACGGGGTGGCCGGGGCGGACGCACCGCCAGAGCCGCCCCCATGCCCGAAACCACCTGTGCCCCGCAGCAGCAGCCCCCGCGCCTCCGCTCCAGGTTGCGCGGCGGCCGGGGCGAGGGTCCCCGCGGGGGGCCTGCGCGTTCCTCCGCGGGCAGGGAGCCGCCGTGCCCACGCGTGGGGCAGCAGGTGCTGCCCGTGGTCCAGTCTGCGGGGCGGGGGATGCTGCGCGGGTCTCCCGGGGGCTGAGGAGAGAAGGGGATCCCCGTGAGACGGTTATTTCCTGGGGGGGTGAGTGGTTTAAAATCTAATGTTGGTCTCAATTTGTAAATGATTAAACGAAATGGAAGGAGAATAACGCGCAACCCTGTTGGAAGTCAGGCATGGAGCAGGGGAAGGAGTGTGTGTGTGCGCATCTACACGAGTGTCCGAGACATGCACCGGGCACTGGCACCTTTCAAAGACCAATCTCTGTGCGATTCCCTAACGCATAGTGACCCCTATGCCCGCGGCTCGCTCCCCGACCGACGCTGCCGGGATGGCCACGGCATCAGCCACCCCACTGGTCGGGAGCAAAAACCAGTTTGCGATCGTTTCCCCCTTTGGTGCAGCAGCTTGAGAGAAGCGCTGTAACAAGACGGAAAGGAGTTGTCAGGGAAAACGACGGAAAAAGCTGCTCCGGAGCAGTTCCCACTCGTGTGTGTGCGTGGCAGGGGGGCGCCGGCCACCGGGGTGGGAGCGGACACCTGTGTCCCACTTGTCACTCCCTGCCCTGCTGCAGCTCCCGCTGCTGCCCTGCGCAGAAGTATGACCGTGGTCTTGCCTGCAGCCAGGGGTGTCCCCAACGGGTCACCTCGACGTAGCCAGGAGACATGTCTGGGGGAATCCCGGTTACTTTCTGGCCATCTTTTTCCAAAAATGCTTGGGAAATCCGTTAAATCAAAGACCTGGCGACGTTTGAAATTGCCCTTTGCTGGGGAAACTGGAGGAGAATTCATCTCCGTGGGAATGATAGCGCACCGTCGAGGGGCGTTTAGAAAAATTAGAGGAAGCAGTTAAATGGGTCAAACAAGGAGGTTTTGGTTTTGATTTGGGGATATTTTGTTCCCCAGAAAATAATATCGATTATGAACTCTTTTGCAGAAAAGGGGGTAAATCGGATGACAAATGAGTGCGCCCCAGGCGCATGCTCCCAGCAGCGTACCTGTGCCTGCTGACACAAATGACCCAGACAACACCGGGCAGAGCAGAGCTCCGCTGCCTCTCCGGCGCTGCCCCCCATCCTCCCCGGGGCTGCCCCCTGCGTCGTGCAAGTGTCTTATGTGGTCGTCCCCCGCCCCTCCCCCCCGGTCTCCCCCAGAGAGCCGACTTATCCCCGGCTCTGCTGCTTGTGCGGGGTGCTTGGAGATCCGAGGAGGAGACAGGGTGCTGTGATCACTCCTGGCCTTAACTTCACCCTCGGAGCTCCTCCGGGGAGGGATCCCGGGGAAAGGGCACCGCAGTTTAGGGTGCCAAGAGGGGCAGGCTGTCCCCGGGCGGGGGGCTGAGCGCTTCCGGCCAGACCGGGCACCCCCATCTTGGCCCCTGTCTGGGTGCTGCCGACGCTTCGTTCGTTGTGCCCCGGTTCTGCAGGGATCCGGCGCACCGGGTCGGCTCTGTCCCCTCGGGCCACTATGGTCCCGGACGTAGCTGAGGATCGCGTCCCGAGCTGCAGCCTCGCCTCTGCCTTTTGCAAAATAGCGGCGTGTGGTCACATTCACGAGCGTGCAATCTCTGAGATGGGCTGGTGTGTCCTCCCAGCTCCAGGCTGCCCGTGAAACACCGGTGTTCGTTCCCCCACCCCCGGTGTGTCACCCTTCCTCACCCTGCGGGGAAACCCGCTCTGGCTCTGAGCCCCTTGCTCTGGACTTTACATCCCTTGAGGACAGGTCCTGGAGCTCCCACCCAACCCAAACTTCCCTGGAGTCAAGAGGAGTAAGCGGGTTTGGCTATGGGAGTGTTTTTGCAAGTCAGGACACAGCTAAAGAATGGAGCATCTCAGAGATCTCTCCCTGCGGCTGGCCAAAGTGCCTGCTAGGGACTGGTTTGGGGGAAGAGGCATCCTCGGAAGTCCTCGCAGTTCTCGGAAGGTTTTGCTTTGTTTCAATGTTTACTCCCAGTACTGCAAATGTCACCAGAATGCAACTTCAGTGCTTTGCGGTTAATATTTTTTGCCCGAGGTCTATCACTAGCATTAATTGTCCCAATAAATTGAGATATAGTGTGCATAATGCAATGTAACAATATGGTTATATTCCACGTGTATGACTTAATTAAGCTATTTGCAGCCTGATGCTGCAAGTCAACGGGTGTGCAAGTGGATTAACAATGTACTGTTCTCGTATCCTCAGGATGGTGCATAATTACTTTACTGGCGGTACATATCAATTTTTGATGATTGCAGAACACATGCTCACTTTACCAACAAGCGCTTTAATAACTCTCCATTGTGTTTTAAAAAAGCGTTGTTTGGAAATATTTGGAAGCCTCTGCAAACAATGTTCGAGGTTCGTAGCGCGAGGTTCAGACCTGATCTATATTTGATGAAGTGCAAAGGTTGGGAGGCAGCCACCCGTCCCCGCCTGCCCGCTTCCCTCCGGGGCTGGCGGCGGGGTGCGGAGCCGGGCGGGCCGGCCGTCGAGTCACGGCGGCGGGCCCCCGGGAGGTCCCCGAGGAGTGTGTGGGGGGGAGCACCCTGCCCCAACACATGCTCCTGACATTTGCGAGCGGAGTAATGCAATTAGGAAACTCGATTAGAGGGTGGTGACGGGTCCGGGGGAGCCCCGGGGCTTTGTTCCCGGTAAAATGGCGCCGGGATCTGGCCGGCGGGGTTCGGCGTGCGCCTAGCCAGGCAAAGGTGCAGAGGGACGAGGGCCGACCTTTCTGGGGGCAACTCAATTTCTGCAGCCTAATCGTGTTGGGGAGGCAGGTCTCATCCATCAGAGCGAGTTCCCCGCACGGGGGACAGGTTGTCTGTCTGTCCGGCCGGGCACAGGCTGTCTGTCCGGCGGGCACATCGCTCTGCACTACCGAACCCGCTCCGTCAAAAAAAAAAAAAAAAAAAGAAAAAGAAAAAAAGAAAAAACAATGTAGTAAAAGCTGCTCAGGCGGGGCTCAGGACCCCGAGCAGGAGTCCCCGGGAGCCCGGGGCCGGCGGGGCGGGTGGGTGCGCCCGTCTGCCAGGCTAGGGTTCGGCCCTAATGAAACGCACATGGGTTTCGTGGCTGGGGAGGGCATTGAGTAACTCCCGACGGCGGGGGCTGGCTGGGGAGCGGGCTGCCGGCCCCAACCGGGTGGCGAGCAGCCTGTGGGCGCCGGGCGAGGCCAGCTCCGCGCGGCCTACGCACCCCCGGTGTCCCCATCCGCCCCGCTCCGCGTGTCTCCGCTCCCAGGCGCGGTGGCGCTGCTGCCTCGGAGCCTTCCTGGAAGAAGCCGATTTTGTTCTTGTACCTGAAGCAGGTGATGTTTATGCAGAGACATCTGAATGACAGCAGGAGTGAAGGACAAATCTAATAAAGCCTAATAAACCGTGAGAGCCTAAATGTCATTAAACTTACAAAGATGAGACTCCAAATCACCAAAAAGGTAAATGTCTTCATTAGTCTGATCTCTGAAGACTGTCGAACATTTCATTAATTTATAATTTATGATTGTTTGACAAATATTGAAAAGTATGTAAATATGAGGGGGATAATGTCTTTTCTGCGGGAGATAAGGAAATGACCCAAACTGTACGTGCCTGCTAGATTACACACGAGGTTCCATCTATCTGTTATCAAACTGTGCTTTCCCTTTATACAACATATTGTGCAACTGACAAGTGAAATAGTGCAGATAAACCAATGGTTTAAAACGTAATAAAGACAACAGCCATTTGCATTTTTTACATTTTATTACAAAGGTAATTTACTATGACACATTTCTGAATGTAATTTATGAAAACATTTTAAAGCAATTATATAATGTATACGGCACTCGGAGACACAGAAAGTCAGATAAATAATAATCTTATGGATCTTCAGAGACTTTCTATAACGCTGAAGATACAGACTTTCGCAGGAACAGCAGTAAAACATAAAATCATAGAAATAAAATGCAGAATGATGTAATAAAGAGGAAATGGGTATACTTCAAACTGGAATTGCAACATTAGATATTCAAGGAAACAATCCCATCTATTCCAAAAAAACTAGATCATATCAGAATATTTTTTTTTCCTTTCTCTACATTGTGAAATACGCTTCTTAAGAAAAAACAAAACAATAATTTCTGAGGAAATCGTATGCCACCCCAGACCTCTTTGGTGGACCAAGATGTGGACCTTCCAGTGGGGATCCCGAGGGGGCAAGGAGCAGCGTCAGCCTCCCTTCGCTCTCCTGTGACAAAGGGGAATTACGAGTTTATTATCATTCTTCATCTCGGGGAAAGAGGCGGCCGGAGGCGCTGCTTTGCGCGTTTGCTTGCAGAAATCCCTGCGTGGGGCCGGGCCCGGAGGTGCAGGAAGGCCTGGGGAGCTGCCAGCCCGCCTGCCTCCCCTCTCCGCACCCCCCAGCCAGGACCCGGGTAAGGTTTCCACAGTCTCCCCGCTTCTGAGCACAGCACACATTTGCTCATACCCCACTGGAGTCGAGGCTACCACTGTTTGGGTGGGCGAGGGACATGGGAGGGCTCCCCGCTGGGTCCCGCACCCCTCCACTGCCCCCTCCGCAGGCCGCTCCGCACCTCTCCGCGGATGGGGGGGAAAGCTTCACTGCTTACCGCGGAGAGCGGGGAGGCGCCCAGAAAGCGAGGGGGGGGGACACAGCATCTCCTGATAAATGTCTCCAGGTACCTCCAACAAGGTATTTGCACCAGAGGGTCAGCAAGCCCATCGTGTGCAACTGCCTGGCTTCTATTTTTTTTTTTTTTTTTCTCTCCAAAGCCACCCAGTAGACAATAAGTCACGGAGCAGAGTTTTGTAAAAGCCCCGCATTCCCCAGAACGGTCTCTTTGTCTTTACATAAAACAGTGCCCTTTGGCCAAATGTGCCTGTAACGAGCTTGTAAAACAAACCAGAAATCTCAGCTCTTCCTCGAGTCTACAAGCAAGTCGCTTTATTCCCAAATCTTGCAAATATGTTAGGAGTGTTAGAAGTGGGACTAAAAAGCCCCCTAGCAGAGCTGGTTACCTGCTGTGAGCCTCACTGCCACAAACCCTTTCACCAGACATATTAAATCTCTTACCCTAAGAAAACAGGCACTTGTCACAATTGAAATCCGACGTACCGGGGCAGCGGGATGTAACAGTTTAGGGAACTTTATATTTTCTCCCGAGGCCCTTCCGAGCACAAGTCCCTAACACGCCTCCCCCAAAAGGCCTGAAGGGTTTTTTGCCCTGGATTCAGCGTCCCCGAGGGCCAAGTCCAGAGCTATGCCCCAGAGGGGTGCCCCTCCCCGGATCTCCCTCCCCACAGCCAGCACCTCGCCTCTGCCCTGGCACTCAGTTATTTATGTGGCAAAGGGGTGGTTTCGACGAGATGGCGGGCGATTCCCCACCACAGCCCCGGGTTTTATGTGCCCCCCGCCCCGTTCTCCCCCGTCGCTTGTCACGGCTGTCCGCCAACGGAATGTCCCAGGTGCCCGCCCCAAGCCCGGGGCCGGCAGGGCGGGGGCGGTGGCACCCGGCGCGGGGGGTCGCCGCCCCAGCCCCCAACAACCGGGGAGGGGTGCCGCCAGCTCCCCTCGACAGCACGCTGTCATTCTTTTCCAGCTCTGAAGTATGTTTTTTATTATAGATTATTTGATTTGATGAGCAACATTCCCACCGCCCTGAGCACAATCTAAGTGGAAAAAGGTTTACTTGGCATTGAGAAGCAATTTCAATAATAATAATTTTAAAATTAAAAGAAGCCAACGACGCGCACACAAGCGACAAAGCAACTATCGCCAGAGGGGCTGAGCCGGTTTCCACCGACCTGAGTTGCAAGGTTTTCCACCCAAACGAGCCCTCATCTCTTTTCTCTAATGGAGACAAGGAACAAGAGGTGTCCTTGTCCCACCATCCCACATCTGCTGCCAGGGTAGGTCCTCCCCGTCCAGTCCTTGCGCGGCTGTTTGTGAGCATCCTGGCCAACAACTGGCAATTGTGAAAAGCTGTCAAAATGTCCTCTGTAATTTAAGTTCAATATATGTAAGGCGACTGAAAGACTCGGGAAACTGATTTTTTAGGGCGTAAATGATTTCTTACAACACTAGCGGATTTGTAACTTGCAACGAAAGCAGGAGAAAAGGCAGAAGCGGCCGGAGGCTGGGCTGGGAGAAGCCCACCGATCCCTTAGTCATAAAAGTGCACAATGGAAGGGCTTTATTGTCTCTCGTTAAGCAGTTCATAAGTGACACCGTTTATTTTTGAATAGCCGTGTTTTGATGACTTATAGTATATGCAAAAACAAACTTTCCCGCGGTGTTTTTTTTCTCCGTCATGCTTTTCTTTTCAAACAGCCAGATGATTTTAAAAAGAAAAACACCCAGAAATGATAAATCGCGTCGCATAGCTAATGGCTGGAGGGCACGTTTACCAATTCATAATCATTTATTCTTGGTGATGTATGACCCTTACTCTTAAATCTCAAAAGCTTCTATTTGAAGGTGTAAATAGCTTTTTCGCCCCTTGCAGTAAACCTTACTGCATTAGCAGTGATTGATCTCCTGTACAATTCGTCCCAGAGTGCTATTTTAGAGGGGGAACACTGGCTTTTGGAGATTAACTGGGGAGTCTGTTACATATTAATGAACCTAGGAGATATACTAACGTTTTGGTAATTTAGTTATTTGTGTCTATAGCTTTCGCCGTTATTTTCTCTTAGACCCCCGCGGTTGTTATACATCGATTTAAAAAGTGGTCCTCCAGCATCATTTTTTTTTCAGTGGCAACTAAACGCCATTTAATGTGAAAAACAAATGTTGACTTGTCTCTTGAAGGAAGCGTGTTTCTTGGCAAGACATCAAAGTGTTTTAAACTGTATTAGGAGGGTTTGTTAGTTTTCTTACCCAGAGCCTACGGTAATGTAAGAAAACAGCCTCTCGGCGGAGGGGAGGCAGCCGTCGGAGGGGGCAGCGGGGCTACGCGGGGCTGCGCATAGGTGCGCACTCCAGAGGTGGTTTTCGCTGCAGCAGGAATACACGGGCACCTCTTCGCTGGGATTACAGCCTTGATTAACGTGCTAATGAATAGGGATGTTTAAGAGCCGTCCGGAAACCCATCTGTGAGAAGGAGGAGTAAGAAACTCCTAGGTTGGGCTTAGCCTGCAGAGAGACCAACTTAACTAAAATGCCATTAACCTACTGCTCCTGAGCAGATACTCGTGCAAAACACCTCAGAAATGTTCGAGACGGGGCCGAGGCACAGGCAGGAGGTGGAATCCCCGCTGGGCTCTAGCCTCTGCCCCTGCAGCTGATGGGGGGCTGCTGGGCGGGCGGGGCAGCCCGGAGCAACCCGGCCGGGCACCGCACCCGGCGGCGGGGCAGCGGCTGACCGGCTCCTCAGTGGAAAAATAGGGTCGGGGGGCTAGGGGGAGGGAAGGGAGCCCGGCGGTTTTTTTTGTAGCGGTTCCGCTCCCTATTCACTTTGACATCTTGCGCGGATTTATAAATTAGAGTTCATTATCCTCGAAGGTCGCTAAAGTAGGCAGCTCAGCTTAAGAATCAATGCGTGCAAAGCCCCTTGCTACAGCAGGCTGGTGGGCTCAGAAAGCAGGCGGAGGCTGCAGTCATTCCAGTGGGCAAGGAGAGAGACAGGTCTCTTCCTGCCCTCCTCCACGCCATTTACCGCCGGTACCTAAAAAGTTGAAGCGCAGCTGGCCACCAGCCTCGAGAGAGCAGCGAGCAGATCCCCAGGTCAAATGGATCTGCCCTTATTTTTGAAGGAAACAAACATGTTTCTCCCCCCGCGTCCCGTCCCAAAGTTAAACGTTTGTTTAGGACAAACTCGAGAAGCAACAGTCTTTGAGGGAACCTTGTTTTCCCCTTCTCCTCCTTGTGAATAACAAAGTGATCATAGGCTACTCGGCCAGTTGGCTAGGAAAGAACTTTTGTTTTCTGGGGCGATTTATGTTCTTTATAAATATGTGGTTTGGAAAATAAAAAGAGACTTGAAAACGTTGTTACAATGAAAAAGGACAAATTAGAAGACATTTTCTGTGATCAAAGGAGGAAGAGAAAGCGAGTAGGGGTATTCAAAAAGCTTGACTTATTCACACAACTCCTTTGGAGCCCAGGGGCAACAAGCGTGTCTTACATTGAAAAGGCGGCTCTATTCAGAGTGCAGGTGCGAAGTGGTGTGGCACATTCTGCCACATTATGTAAAGGTTGTTGGAGATTAGTGTTCAGACTTAATAACTAAAGCGCTTGATTTACATTGGAAAAAAGCCCCCTCATCCGTGAAAGCAAAATAATTTAACGCGTGATCATTTCGAGTGCTGCTGATATCCTAATACTTGCATTGTTCTCGGCCAAGTACTAGAGGAGCGCGGATTGATGCTTTTGGGAACTTATCATTTACACCCACTGAACTCCGCTCAGAACTGGAGGTCTCGAGGGGAGATAAAAGAGGGGCACAAGAGAAAAGTTTCACATTAAGGGAAAAAAAAAAAGAGAGAGAGAAAACAATATTAATGTGACAGTTCCCCTCTTCCTCGCAGAGGTTTCCGCTCCTCCTGCCCGGTGCCAGGGTGAAGCAGCACCCAGGTCTGCAGAGACGAAAATTGGACTCAGGTCTCAGGCACTTCTCTATTCCGCCTTTCCCCGTCGAAGTAGAATTACTTACCTAACTAATTATTCACATTTATGTTAATGTCATTAGTTAATGTAACTTTCTATAAAAAGATAATCAGGCGAGAACGGAGCATAGGTATTACCTTAAGTGCATTGGCTCTGGTTGTTTCATTCATATGTTAATACACGTGATGCAGTAGTGCCAGGCGTGGGGAGGGGAGAGAGGAGGGGAAAGGAGGAAAGCAAGGGAAAAAAAAAATAATAATAATAACAAAGCCCCACAAAGGCTTTAAGTTTGCATCGCGGGATCAAGGAGCACGATGCCTTCTGATGCACTGAACAAAGGGGGACTCGGCGCCGTCCCAGCCCCGGCATTCTGACAACTTTGGGTGGCTTTTTTGTTTGTTAGTGTCCCCTCCTCTCCTGGAGGAGAATTTTATGCCTCAAACCGTTTCGATCTATCCAAATCCTCGTGCTGGGGTGAGACCCTCCATCCCCGAAAGACCCAAATGAATGTATCTTTGTATGGGACATGCACCAATTAAAATTGCAATACCTTTTTCCATCCCTCTTTAGTGTAAGCATTTTAGGGCCATTTCCATAAATTCTCCGCGAGAATAAAGGCCATAATGGGAACAAGGTGAGAAAGCTGTTAACCATTGTTTCAGCAAGAAAAGGTCGTAAGTCAGGCAATTGGTGTCTGACCTGTCAGGATAAGGTATAAAGGCTTTATTCATGCAGTCGCTCACGATTTTCTCAGCTCTCACAAAAGTGTTTTTATGATTCTGTTTTCTTACCTCGTTCCTTAATTAAAAAGCTGAATGATTAGAATAGCACCTGCATAATGTCTGGACGACGCCTGCATACTAATTCGCGAGTCTTTACATCTAGTAATTATAACATAAAATCAGAGATTGAATAAAACAGAAGGATTTTGCCCCTAAAGCCCTGCTAATCCCCTTTTAAAAGAGTCTGCTGAAATAATTCAGAACAGTTTCCGGAAGTTGGATTACCGACTCTTTTTTGACTATTTACAATGAAATGATATTTCACATTTAAAGGAGTCTCTGTATTTCTACAACAGGTTTTTAAAGGTGGCCTGTTTTCTAGACAATAACAATCCAGTGACTCCTTCTTTATTTTCCAACCCATTTTTCCCCCTTCCTCCCAGCAAGGTCTTCATCTTTATCAAGTATATGCGAGGATTATTCAGTCCTCAGGTAGGGAGAACAAAACTTGCCCCCCTTTAAACCTCCCTTTGACTCCCCACTCCCGGGGGACGAGGGGAGAGGTCTGCGGGAAGGTAGCCCAGTTTTGCCCAAGTTCAGATGCACAGTGTTTCCCAGGCGCTTGCAGGAGCAGGCGGTGGATCGAGGAGCTCCCATTGCTTCACTATTGCACCCCCAGGGAAGAGGATAATTTAAGCCAGCAGTGGCTAGTCAAAAGTTGGAGAATACATTTTTTTGTTGTTGTTTTTTCCAAAAACAGCGGGGGGGGGGGGGGGGAGAGATCCGCACTTTTGTCCGGCTCTCAGGGAGGGCTGGAGCAGGTATCCCCAGGGGCAGCAGCGCAGCAGGGTGAGGGCAGGGGGGAGCCGCTGGCCGCGGGCAGCGCAGTCCCGGGGGGGGGATTCCTCGGCCCGGGCGGGCGGCGCAGCCCCGCACGGTTGAGCCCGGCCCCTGCTCCCCGGGTGCTCACCTCGGCACCCTAGGGGGGGCCTCCCCCGTCCGCGCACACCAGCACAGTGACCCGGAGACAGGTTTTGCAGCAGTAATGAGCCGATCTTCTGGGTTATATTGCTTTGCGGGAAAGCAAAAAAAAAAAAAAACCCAAAACAAAAAACAAACCAAACCCACCAAAACCACACAAACAAACAAACAAACAAAAACCCAGACGATTTGGTAGGGCGTCCTTGCTTTTTTTTTTAGGAAAAAGGTTTTCTCCCAGCCCAGCGTGCACCAGCCCGGCTATGGGGTTGACTGCGGCGGTTAAAGAAGCAGCAAACGAGCCCGATGCGCGTATCTCCCAGCGCGGAAGCTGGTGCCCGGAGTCGCGGGGTCTCGTCGCCCAACCAGGGCGAGCCAGCGCCGTCCTGCCTCGGAGCGGGGTGGCTCCAAATGCAGAAGTTGAGAACAAATTCAGCCTCATTGGAAAGCTGCAGAGGTTTCTCTGAGCTGTTGCCATCATTAGGAACACCTTAATCTGTTCTGCCTTTTTTCTTTTTTTTTACCGTTAAAGAGATGTTTTTGCAGTGACTGTTGTCGTTCCCCCTCCTTCTTCTCCCCTAGTGTAATCCTGCAAAAACTCTAAATCATCTACGAAAAAATGGAGTCAATGTGTCATTCAGCATTAAAAATCTGGGGGTTTTAAATAAAAGCTTTAATTGCTATTCTGGTCCCTTTATAACCTCGGGAACAACGTGCTCTGTTGGGATCTCAGAAATGTTACATATCCCTTAAGCAGGAGCTCCCCTTCTTTGTTTACCCTAGCTTACTTTCACTTATATCCCAGGAATATTCTTTCACCAGGCGACACACTAAAAGACAAAGGGTGTAAATAAACTAACATATGGCCCAGAGGTTTTAGAGAAGCTGGAGCCGCTTAGCAAGTCATCTGGGTGGCACTGGGAAATCCGACTTCTCTTCTTCCCCCACTCCCGCATAACCTCTGGTTCCCTGCGCTCTCCTTCTACCTTCTCACGATAAGTCACGCTCATGTCGCAACCGGCTTTGGGGGACCAGTTGGGTTTCCCTTCGGACTGGAAAAATCCAGGCAGTGAAGGGGTGGGCGCACGTCTGTGTGTCTGTGCCTCTACGTGCATCTGGAAAAAAACGGTGGACATAACGAATATGCGTGGGATGTGTGTACACACGCACACCAGCCCTGGATTCTTTTCAGGCGGTCGCTCCCGCATCGGGGGGGTCCGGCCCCGGGAACCGGTGGCGGTGCGGAGCGCTGCCGGCCACGTCGGGCCGAGCCGGGCCTGCTGGCGGGGGTACTTGACAACAACCTTTTTTTTTTTTTTTTTTTTTTTTTACCCAGTTGTAATCCATTTCAGGAGTTGTGCCCCAAAGATCCTAAATGGTGGCGGAGCCCCCGCTCAGGATGGGGGGTGCAATGTATTCCCCTCCGCTTCTCCCGATAAGGTGGCGGAAACGGGTCTCAGTTACTGATTCATATTTCTAATCTTCCTTTCCTGAACATACAATGTTCTTTTGTTAAATGAATGGTCTTTAATTAATGCACTTGCACAATGCAGGGGCTTGCATGGGGATCGATGATAGGAAGCAACAGGGGATGGTTCCCTCCAAAATGGTTTGTCAGCATTGAGAAAGAAAAGGCAATGTCTATAAAAGGACCACTAATAATGCCCACACGTCTCTCACCATGTTGTCTGAGGGGACATTCCTTCCCTTGTCGACAGTCAAGTGTAATAAGTACATGTCTTCGCTCAATCATTACAGACCATAGAATTGTATTCTTTAATTAGCATGTACTGTTAGCCCTCCTTTCCTTTATGGGCCATTTTTTTGTCTTTTACAGACCAGCAAAAATGTTTTCATTCGGTACTTTTTCTTGAATTCTTTTCTTTCTTTAATTATTTTCTTTCTTTCTCTCTCTCTGTAGTCAAATGTATTCTTTATTGACAGTATTCCTACCAGCCAAAGCCAACTTTTTGTCATCTCTCTGTGTTAGGCAACTTCTTTCAAGTATTCTTTTTTTAAAAGGAGCCAAGGCAGCGCGCATGCGCACCATGCCGGCCCGGGCGGAGGACCGCTATGTGCCCAAGGATGTTGCATCCCTCTAAATTGCAAAGCTGAGGTTTAAAAAATCATGCGAAGAAACCTCTGAGCATGTTGGGGAGCTGCGAAACCCTGCAACGTATTAAAATTACGGGAATATTCAAGGGGAAGAAGGATTACCTTCAGATTACTTTAGCTGAGGAATGAATTTCCTCTATTAAAAAATAAATTATAAGCCCTGAATCCTCCTAGGAACCTTATAAAAAGTGTCACTGTGATAGGGACTCAGTTTGGGTGGAAAATCTTCAAACAAACAGTTTCATCTGTCCCCGGCCCTGCCAAAACAATCCCTCCTTTGGGGCGGAGGAGAGCAGCAGCCTTTCGGGGCGGCTCCGGCTGGAAACTCTCGCCAATGTCCCGAGTGTCTCTGTCCCCAGACCAGCAAACTGCCTGTGCGGGGTGCCACTGCAGAGGTAACCGTGGGGGACAGCAAAGGGACAGGGCTCCACTTGGGTAACACAGGGCTGTGTTTTCGCGCTCTGCACCTCGGTCACTATTAAAAGGACAATCCATTTCGTCTTAAAAATGTTGTCTCAAAAACGAAGCCAAAGAAGTGTTTTGTTTTGTTCTTTTAATGCAAATGCCAACCTAAAACGATTAACATTTAAGGAGGTTAAAGACCAACAAAAACCACACATTAGTACTTGATTGTACACCACATTAATAGTACACCGGCTTGAGGAAATTTTTTTTTCAACTAATATAAAAACCAAGAAAAAGACAAAGTTGACTACACAGTGTTTTAGAAATGGCTCGGTATCATCAGTACAAACACATATTTTTTAAAAGTGCACGTTTGTAAAAATAACAATAGAATTGAAACGTTTATAAATATTTATTGTAAAAAAATCCAAATATTAAAAATAAATAGTATGTTCAAACACACAACAGAACATTCCTTCATTACCAAACATGTCCTGAAGGAAAACACGGAATATAGGAAGTCTGGAAAGAGATATAACATATCAACATTACAAACGTTTTTTGCGATCTGTATTTTTCAGAAGCGTTTCTTCTCTGTACAGTTCACAATGAATGTGGTAGGTTTTCCCATAAATATGACCAGATCCAGGATTAATAATAACAATAATACCCACTCCACTGCAGTTTGACTCGGTCTTTACACAGAAAAAGTCCCATTAATTTTAATAGGGTTGCCTAGAATGGCACGATTGGGCTCAGATCATTCTGTAGCAACTAAACCAGAAGTACACTGATGAGTTACAACTTCAAGGAATTTGTGTTACACACAGAGCATTTCCTGATCTCCAACGAGAAACTACTAAATTAACCTTAATCAGGGAATCGTTTCAGCTTACACCGCGATTTTTATAAAACGAAGATACAAAAGGGATGCAGTTTGACTATCTTTACATTTATGGACACCAAAACAGGGGAGCATATGGAAACCATCGTTTTGAATGCGTTAACAACTTCGGTACATTGCAGTATATACATGCTTAATAGGTATTCGGGCTGTTAAAATGATCAAAGCGTTTACTCTTATGCCTACGCTCTTGCTTTCATTATACCGGAAAGAAAACGTTTGCTGGTCACATACTGGTGGTAGTGAAACCCAACATTTCTGCCTTCTCCCAAGAATAGCATTCTGTGCAGCATATGTGTAGGAATAATTTATTAGACGGAAAATTTCAGAGGATGAAACGCAAAAAAATGGACATCATTTCAACTTTCGAACAGTAAGGTCATACGGACATCTATGGAGATCTGTACACAGACAGAGTTTCACACAGACACAGTCACATATATCCAGATGTATGTCTATACACATGATTCGATAGTTCGGTATTTTCTGCACCCTCTGGGCCCCTGAAGTTATCTTTAAAAATTTGATTTTATCTCTTTAGAAACGGTTTAAAGCCAACGGGCAGGGTGAGTTTGACAGAGAGGAGAACAAATCGCTGACAAAGAACCTTTTACGTTTCATCAGCGTTGTTAGGACGACGACCAGGAATTTCTCAGATAATAACTCCCACTTCAAAGATTTCTCAGCTCAATAGAAATTGGACCATCCTTTTTATTCAACCACAAGGGCTGGCACTAAAGACGACTCAACTGTTTGAATTTTTTTTCATCGTGTTTATTTTTCCCCTATTCACTAGGGTACTTGGATAAAATAAACAACAAGACAATTACTGGAACATGGACTTCTAACTTTCCCGGGCCCATGGCCCAGCGCCCATGGCCCCGGCCATGCGGGTGTCAAGTTCCTCCGCACCGCGGAGCCTCCGCGGGTCGCCGCGCAGTGTCGGCCGGGCAGGGTGAGGCGAGAAAGGGGCGCTGGCAGCTCTCCCCTGCCCTCGCCCCGCTTTCCTGGGTCCTGGGGGACTTGCATCAGCACACCTCCTCCCCGGGGTCGAGGCAGCCTCAGGGGCGTCTTTCGGTCCCCATCCTGTCTTCCCGTGTGAGGGGGAAGGTGGGGAGGAAGCACTTCTGGGGCTTTGTGGCCGGGTTTTGCTGCGAGAAGCTGGTCAGAAATGCTGGGGAGAGGGGATGGGGGCTCACCCTGAGCCTGGCTGGCAGCCCCTTACTTTGGGGCAAAGGAGAGCGGGACTACAATGCTGGAGCTTGGAGGGAGGGCAAAGCCCAGCAGACCCCAACTCCAGTGAAGTGCATTAGGTGGAGGAAGTATATCTCTAGCGGGGAGCAGATTGAGTGTATTAAGCTAGCATGAAACCAAAGGTCAGTGCAAATGTGTCTTAATAGACTGTCTCAAATGGAGTGTGCCTCCTTTGAAGGCCGCTTGCTATTGCTCTCCTCATTACCATAGCGATCCTAACGTGGCATGCTGATGCACCATAAAACTCACACTTTCAACCCCAAAATCAGGCCCTTTGAACAACCCGAGCTTGATTAGACCTTTCTCCTTTTCTTTTCCCCCTTAAAAACCATTTCCTTGCCTTTAGAAACTCGCCCTCAAATCCCAAACGCATTCTCTGATCCCGGCAGAAAGCAGAAACAAAAGTGAGCTGAGGCAACGGTTCAAGCGGGCCTTTTCTTCCTGACAGTCTTATCCATTTTTATTATGGTCTAGAACAAGTGCCCTGTTCGCGTGGGTTTTGTTTACCGGAAATTAAATGAAAATGATTTAGTTCACGTCAAACAAAAATATATACTTGTATACACAAGAAAAAGGGCCTGTTAGACGTAAATATTATGTCCTTAATGAAAAGACTGGACGGGCTCCAGACTTCGCCTTTCACTATTTAAGTATGACTTGCCTATTGCCATAGAAATCCTAACTTACCATGAAGATTCACCGTTGTGAAGAAATACTTCTTTGTGCGAGCTTGCTTTGATGTCTAAGGCATAAGATTCAGGCTTTCAGCTGCGTCTGTCTAGATTACCTTGAGAGCAACGGGGTAGACATCTGTAACAAGCAAATGAAAAATTAAAGGTGATTAGCCTGCACATCCAAATACTTTTGTAAATAGAGAAGTAAAGAAATAAACATATCTCAGGTCATGATGGAAACATCCTCCCTGCCCGCAGCTGGCTTCTGTACCTCTCCATTTCCACAGCACAAGTTTCAGGGCTGCAAAGGGGCACAATTTCCTACTAGTTTAGGATTCTCTCTCGTACATTTCTCTTGCCTAGGTAACTCCCTAAGTGTATCTCCCGATAGTGACAAGCTGTTGTCACTATATTCGAGGTGTTTAAATACAAAAGTTGTCCAGTTTGGGCGAGTGAAAAAGGGACTTGGGAGAAAAATAAAGCTGCATCAGTAGGGGAGGCGCTGGGCATTAGGGTGTTTTTAGTCACAGACCAGATATTTATTTTCCTGCAGCTTTTATATTTATGTATACATACATATACGTGTGTGCATGCATGTGTGTACAGTTTTACACCAACCCAGTCACCTGGAAGCAGAAGTGGTGTCTCAGACACGAGAAGACGCATTACAGCAGCCTTCTGTCTGCACTCAGCAAGCCATGGAAACCTCCTCCAGAAGCCCATGCTATTTATTTGCCGGTATTCTTAAACATCATTAAAATAATTAAAACAGCACCATTCGGCAGTTTCAAGCTACCCCAGTGGAGGGGTTTGTTTATTTATTTCGTGGTTCGTTTGGGTTTTGGTTTTTTTGGGGGGGTGTTGTTTGTTTTTTCCCTTCCTTCTTTCTCTGAACAGGAGGAGTGAGCCCTGTGGGTTTGTGTAGGATCTGGTCTGAAGCGCTGGGGCAGGAGGAAGATGTAAACACCGCGCTGCCGGACTGGTACAACCATTTGTCACCGGGGCTATTCGCAGGGCAGACGCCGTGGAGCAGCGGCCCCGGGTCCCCGCGCTGCCGGGGGGCTGCCCGGTCCTGGCCCCGGCCCCGGCCCTTGCCATGACATCACCGAGACCGCCCTGGCCTCCCCCCTCCCTCGCCCCCCGGGACCTCAGCGCCCACGGTTCAACAGGAGCCACACTCTGGGTAGGGCCGGGCGTGTTTGGGTATTAGGAGTCATTACCAGTGGGAGCTAAAATGGACAGTCAATCATCGCACCCCCCTGGGCCTTTCTTTATTGGCGACTACTGGGGGGAAGGAAATATATATATATATACACACACACGTATTTATATGCAGCAACAGGGAAAAGCAAGGAGATTCTTTACACAAACGTCCATCGAACGGGTTAATTAATCAAAGAATTTAATTGATCCATTTTGTACAATTCGGTAACAAATAATAGTTTATATATATATATTTCTTAAAAAAAACCCACCACTGTCACAGAAAATAGTGGGTGAACAGAAAACTGCAGCACATGGTACTGTTAACAAGAGAAAATCTGTACAGCCAAAATCTGTGTGAAACCACTGTGGTCCTTTGGGGAAGGGAAGGTGAAGGGAAGGGGATGCAAATCAGAGGGCTTGTAAACAGCCTGGAGCAAGACGGGGGGTGTGTGGCAGGGAGAGAGGAGGCGGCAGCCCCACGGCCGAGGCGGGAGAGGCCCTCCCGTGTGCGGAGCATGGGGTCGCAGGCTGGAGCCCGGCGCCGGGCCTCCGCGTCACCGCAGCGCCGTTTCTCCCTCCGCCAAGCTCCTCTCTCTGCCTCTCCCTCTCGGGCTCCCCGTTCCCGGCCGGCTCAGGGCCGGGGGCCGCCCGCCGCCGCTCCACGGCTCGCGGCGCACCCTAGCAGCGGGGCCGGGGGGCGGCGTGGGGACGCGGCGGC